>JAEMOT010003114.1:538810-565418 GCA_019297695.1 Apostasia ramifera | reverse complement strand
TTTAGTGATATTAATAATGTTTAAAAAAATATATTTAATTTGAAAAAAAATTTAAAAGATATTATTGAAAATTATAACAATAAAATCTATAAATTATTATAATTTACTATAGATTTATATCTTAAATATGAGAATATGACATACATAAATATAACAGCCGTATCCTGACGTATCCGTATCCTACTTTTTTTAAGTTTGACGTATCGTCGTATCCGTATCGTATCGTATCCGTATCGCTGTATCGTACTCGTGCTTCATAGCATATCATTTAGGCGGGGAATGGGGAAGCAGTACTCTATGAAGCACGGACACGACACGGGGACACGGGATACGACACGACACGACACGGTGATACGGTGATTTTTCAAAATATAGGACACAGATACGATATAACACGCCAAATAAAATAATAAAATTAACAATTTATACTTAAAAAAATATATAAAACATGATACAAATTTAAATTTTTAAGTATAAACAACTTGTAAATAGTACTGAAGTATCATAAAATCAAGATGAGAACTTGAGAACAAACATCGCCAATATTAAAAAGATTTGAGATATAAATTTAGTGTTCACTTTGAATAAGAGAAAATACAATTTTGCTTATTAGGACAATCACAGTGAGCACGATAATAAGAGAAAGTAAAAGCTATCAGTGTTGAAGATGAAAGAAAAATAAAGGTGAAGCTAGAATTCTAAACTTTTTGCGATTGGTTCATTTTCAAAAGACTTAAGGGCAACAAAAAAGGAAGAAATTTGATTTAACTTGGATAACTTAGAATTTTGACTTATATTGGGTATAGTTTATAAAATATGAGTACAGTACGATGATATAGATACGATACAATACTGATATAGCAATATGATAAATTTAAAAAAAGTAGGATACAGATACGTGAGGATACGATTGTGAAACACTTTCAATTTTAATATTCGTATTTGCGTTGGATATGAAATAAAGTTAATTTTTATAATTGAAATTTGTGTTGAGCAAAAAAATTGACTTCAACCAAACAAGGCCCTAGAAGTGTCTCAGAAGTGTCCTAAGGTGTCCTGAAGTGTCCTCGTGTGTCCAAGAAGTGCCCTTTAATTTTTTTATATTATTTTATTAGGACAAGCCATGTGGCGTGTCCGACACGATGTCCCCAGGTGTCCTCGCGTGTCCCCAAGTGTCCATGTGTCCGACACGGACACGGCATGATTCTTGAAGTGTCCATGCTTCATAGGCAGTACTTCACTGTAATTTTGTAAATGGTGCGACTATCCACACACGTCTAACATAAGCTGTCCTTGAGAGTAAGAAGGGCTGGGACAACATATAGGCTCGGGCTCCCTCTGATGAATCCTTTCCGCAAGAGTTCATCGACTTGCCTTTTTACTTCCACATGCTCAATGGGATTAAGGTGGTAATAGGGCAAGTTCGAAAAGGTAAATCTCGAGAAAAGGACTATACTGTGCTAATTGTCACGCTTAGGGGGTAGACTTGTAAATTATTAGGAAAGATGTCAGCGAAATCACTTAACAGTGAGACCATATTAAGCGCTCAATCGTGAGAGCCTTTTGTAGTTCATGAATTGTGACAGTCCAAACACACCCTCCTACAGTGATCTCTCTCTCGATCTCACTTGCACCAATCAAATGAGTCCCTTCTTATCAGGTTTCCTTGGGGTGGCGGTTGCTTGATTAGAGGCCAATCGCGGTAGCAATGGATTTCTCACAATACAGTCACCATTGTATTTAAAGCACAAGAGTTTGAACAACCGAATCACATTGCATAACTCTATCGGTAGCACATCACACTAGATATCCTCGTGATAAGAATTGAAGCAGATAAGAACTCGACACCTATGCTTAATCTTAATGAAAGAAGCATTAATCCACACAGCTTGATAAGGTTTTGGGTGGTTAACAGAGATCAACCTCACATACGAGGCAATTTTAGTGAAGATTGCATTAATGCGGCTTTCGTTGTTAATAAGGACTTTACCGTGCCATTTTTTCCATTGATTTTAATATATATATAAAAGATCGAAGTCTTATGTCAGTCCTTGCTCTTTTTAAATTGCATGTGGGCACACCTAACTACTCCCAGATAAGCAGAATTAGTAATATAATCGAGGACCTCTTCTTTATACTCCTTAAATTCTATCGCATAAGCAGGGTTAGACATATAAGTCGGTTCCATGTCCTCAGCAGATAGAGAGGTGTCCTCAAGGACTTGCTCTATCGTCAAGACCTTAAAGGCACATTCAGCAGCAATGTGACCATAGCCTTGGCACCGCAAAGAACATAATGGGCATCTAATATTGCTACATGAGGACAACGTTCCCTTTTTTCTCTCAAGAGAGGTGCGCGACTAGCAAAGGGAGAAGTCACAAGTGGCTAGCACCCATAAGGGCTAGTCTAGTAGTGGTATATCATTTCTGAGTATCAGTACAATAGGGGAAGAGAGGTTTCTGAAATCGCTCATAGTCCTAGGCCATCTGATAGGCCTCCTTTAGCGTAGCAACAAGACATAAATACAACTCTCATTGTATATCTTTCTGTAATCCAACTCGAAATATGGAAAGGTCGTCGAGGGGCTCCCAACCTCTCTACATCTCATCATAAATTTATTAAATTTTGCAATGTATTCAGTCACAGAGTGCGTCCTTAAGTCAAATACTGCCATTGATCAAGTAGTCGATTACAATAAATGATGGCAATATATTTTTCCCTTATGATTGTTTTGAACTTATTCTAGTATTCAATTGGCTATATGCTATGCCGTTGACATAAACTTTCAACATTGCTAATGAATAGTCTAACTTGCAAAGTGAGATTCATTTTAGCAAACATGATTTTTTTCTGTTCACTCATAGTATACTACAGAAAATAGTAATTCATATCATTCTCGCACTCTAAGTATGCTTTAGGATCTAATATCCCATCGAAACTTGGAGCTTTCACTTTGATACTGTGCTGGTAGTTTTTGTCAGAATCGCAAGGCTCATGAACCTAATCAACAGGCTGGTGGAAGGTTCTCATAACAATGGTATCTCTTCTAGGTTGATCTACCTTAATTTCTGAGGCAGCGGCACATCGCTCAACCTCAAAGTGAGTGACTTGATCACTTGTCTCATCCAATTTATTTTTTCATATTATTTAGACAGTCTATCCTAGCTATGGAAGTGGTCAACATAGCTTTTATTTTGGAATCTGTGAGAATCAGAGAACTAGACTTAGTGTATTCCAAACCAAACCTAGTGGGCATATGCAGATAAAAATTGAATATGCCTAAGTGCATCATATTCCAATCATACTCTGATATCAGATGATATAGAACAATATGCGAAATACAAACTTATTCAGAGATCAGTAATTGTAATAGCAGGTGAACATAAAGTTTTACTGAAACATGTGCTGGCGATAATTATGTGATAATTAAGATAACTCCAATGTCGCAAGCAAATCAAGATTAAATATTCAAAAAATAAGTCCAAATAATATTTAGGCAATTCACTAGCTAATTTGTGGCAATACTATTTTAATAGATTAGAGACAGGGTAAGCAGTAATGGGTATTTTCATAATAATTGTTATCCAACAGCAATTATTTCATACAGTAATGGCAAGATCACGTAAGTTAGCAAATTAAAACAATCCCAATGATAGAACCCATCACTAGACTCTGAAGAATATTCAAAATATTAATAAGGTTTTAGAATTACCTAGGATAGAATACCCGAAACCACTTAGATGAATCGTGACAACCAATTCGATAAGCAAACATAAGTAGAGCAGCGGATCAGTGAAGATGTGGTCAAAGTGGTTTGTCGGCTTGGTTGCCAACGTCTTGTGGTAAGACCATCGAGGCGACAGTCAACAAAATGAGATGCAAGTAGTGCCTCAATTATCGTGAAGCGAGCGAAGTGATGATGGAACAGAGGCAACATTAGCAGCTAGTGGGGTGTACGGCATAAGAGGGGTGCGAAGCGATTTTGAGTGTGGAGGTGAAAAACATGATGATAGAGCAGCCATTAATGAAAGATATACAATGTAGAGAGGCAGCTGTGGGGTGGGTTGCAGTAGATCGGGAGTGCGAGGATTAATCACTTATCCACTCGACTGTGGTTGGTGGGTTGCAGTAGATCGGGAGTGCGAGGAGCGCGACGAGATGAGACTTAACCAGCGTGATGGGGTCATAGGCGGGTGGCGATCTCACTGGCGTGCATGTCGCAGTTGTGTCGAAGGGCGGGCAAAGTGGTGTCGACATAGTGGAGGGGGCGCATGGGTCCCGTTCTGTGAAGGGTCGGGAGCAAGGTATAAGGCTAGGAAATTATGCGACAGTAATTTCAATCTCATTTTTATTTTATTTCAAGATTAAAAATAAACACTACTATTCCATACCTTTATATAGGCCTATTACATGGGAATTTCAAACTGCAGAAATAAATACAGAAATAAAAACAAATACAAATATTTCAAATGAGAATATCTAAAAAAAAATAGGGTAAATAAAATCATCTCAAAATTTAAAAGATTTCTATTCAAATCAATTAATTGACTTGAATGAAAATTTCCAATCCATCTAGTCAGCCACCAATCACGCTTGCTACCAAATTTGTCGATATCAACCATCAATCCAAATCGACGCCATATTGTGAGATCTCGGACATCGAGTGTAGACCCTACCTGGAATAAATCGATGATTCGAGGCCATGTCACCACCAATTGGTTTAGTAAAATTCATGCTACAAGGTTAGAGAATATTCAGCACAGCTAGCTTTGATGCATGTTGAATGAGATAGAGAAAACTAAATGTACTTACCTTATTCTGAGATGAATAAAGCCTGGAACAACAACAGCAACTGACAAGGAAAAATGAATGCAGAACCACCATTTAAAACAAGCATTCATATCTCATGTAAGTTGCGAACAACACATTTTGCAAAACGTTTATGTTGTTCACAATTTACAAAGCGCCAGCAGCATAAACATTTTGCAAAATGTTTCATTATTCACTGTTTACTAATGGTCAACAACAAATACATTTTGCAAAGTCTTCATGTTATATAGAACTTTGACCAAATTAGGACTTGTTCAACATGCATTTTTAGAAATATCATTGGTGGCCTCCCCCGACGTAGAGAATGGAGGGTTACTCCTAATTTTACTGAAATTACTTAAAAATACAAATAGTAAGTAGTTGGTTATTCTTCACTATTACTTGATTTATAACAACTATAGTCACTCAACCTGACATTTATGCTATAGGTTCAGAATAAGCTGCTAAACTCATCTTATTGTAAGAAAGATACTGATGATAATTTATGAAATTTGCAGGTATTATGTTTAGAGCCTGGTCAAAGTTGCAAATTTCAGGGGAAGAAAGGCACACAAATTGATATCTTCGCTACTAAAGGTCCTATATTAGGTCCTTCTTGGCGGAGACCAGAAAATGGGTATATTGTTGTCAACTTGACCGAAACTCATGTTCCCTAATTCCTATGGTTGCATACTTGCATCAGAATAGCCATGAAAGGCAGTCCATGCAATTTAAATTGTCACATGCCGTCTATGTTCCTACATTTACATGCTTAATTTTTAATCATTCAATATTTGAAATCATTTGGTTTTATTTCTCATGTCCTTTCAAACAGGTACATTATCACATCAAGAACCAGTAATCTGAATCTCTACTATGAGCCGCATTGTGTGTATGATAAGTTGTTTTTGCAAAACCAAAAGGTGGACATTGTTATCACGCCAGTTATTAAACAAATGCTTTCTTCATTCACCTTGGTATCTGGACAAGAAGATGCAGTTCAGCTAGCAAAGATACTGCAAGCAAAGTATAATTTCAAATTCCTAGATATTTTGTGAATGCTATCTGGTGATATTTGGCCTAACATTTTTTTTGCTTCTAGATATATAGTTCCAATGAACAGTGATCTCAATAGCAAAGGGATTTTGTCAAGTGTCATTCAATCAAAAGGGACCGTAAAGTCATTTATGGTTGGTTTCTATACTTGCATATTATGCTTTTGATATAATTCATAGTGAAAGCTGTGTAGTGTTCTAGGCCAGAATGTTCTTGCTGAACACAGAAACTGAATGGCGCTTGGTAAGCTTCTGGATGTCAGACCTGATGAAATAAATATATTAAAAAATATATTGCTGGGCTGCTGCTGCTGCCGGAACAACTTTGAAACACATTATATTGCTTATACGGTCTATTAGACTCTTCATAGTTATATATGGAGTAAAGAATATTATATTAATATTTGTAAAAATGCAGTATATATATAATGTCTAGTACAATGGGGGGACTATATCTAGCTGCTATTGCATCCTAAGTTCGCTGCTGCCACCGGTTCTCCATTATGATACTACCACAGTTGTTGCTTTACCTTCAACAAGCTGTCACCGCTTTTGATTTTAGAGGCCTCTGCGTCTGCTCTTTCAACTAGAAGTTCTCTTTCTTCTATACGTGTCACCATTTGATTCTATATATGCAAACACCTCTTTTGTCTCCTAAAGCTGCCACCAGATTCACTTCAGATTGCCATTGCTTCTCTGATCCGAGACAAAGGCAGCTGGATTTGTCTATTTGCAGCCAATGACCTATAATTCTATTTATACTATTTCTACTGTCCTTCCTATTATCAACATCAAGAGTCATATTACTGTGGAGCTCAATGAGACAAACTTATCTCTAGAATAAGATCATCGAATATTGTCTCTCCATATTCAAGGTTCTAGGACATATTAATGGTATTGTTGTGGCACGACCTCCTTTCCTTGAAGATGATGAGAAGGGGCTTGCTCTTGGTCTTGCTGTTGAGAGTTCGCTGGAAAAGGATAGTCCTATTTGGATGTTGTTGGTAGTTGGGGTGGCACAACTGGTTGGTGGGCCGGGTTTAATCTTAACCCAAGTTTAACCCGACCTGAATAGCTCAACCTAAAATTGACCTTCAAAATCAATGACTCGAATCCTACTCGATTAATAAATGGGTTAGATCAATCTGTCAACCTCATTTATAGAACAAATGTTTATAAATGGGTAATCTGAACTTGACTCAATCTGATTATGTATAACCCGAACTCAATTCATTCAATAAACTGGCCAAAATCTAAGACAATTTCACAGGTTAGATCATTTATTGCCACTCATAGTTGGTGGCACACAAGAGACAACTATTTGGGATGTGGCTCGCTATTGAGCACTTTGTTAATCAGACCACTTCCATGGAATTTTGAACTAGAAGCGAACTTTGTATGGTTAATAAAGGGACCATGTTTGTTGCTAAACATGTCCTCAAAATCAAAAATATTGATCAGGGTCCTTGCTCCATTGGCACTTATGGTACTAATTGTGATCTGGTCATGCTTGTTCCTCATAGCTTACCTAAGGAGTAAAGAAACTTTTATCGCCATTTTCACTATGCATGCCACTCAGTCCCACTCCTAAGGAACTTCGACTTCTCTTTGAGCTGGAACAACAAGATAACTATTCAAGCTCCACACAATCCAACTCCTTAGTTCACAATTCAACTTTTGTTGCTACTTGAGTTAGTGGAAGTGGAAGACAAGGTGATTGGAGGGATTGATTCTTGGTTAGAGGTAATTGTGGGGTCAGTATTCAAGTGGTAGATGTATGCGTAATAATTCATATGTTCTATCCACACATCATGCCTCTCAATGGTATTATTGAGCTCCTTACCCTAAACTTCCTAGAGCCCCACAACAAACTCTAATGCCTAATATTATTACATTTGATACTAGGTGATGAATCTGTGGCAAGTTTAATCACTCTGCATTATTGTAAACAGCAATTCTACCATAACTTTGCTTCCTATGCTGTAACTCAATCTTTTTCTGCTATGAGTATTTCTAGTTAAGAGCCTAATGCTGGGAGTTTTGCATCCGGACATCAGTACATCCAATTATATAAGTGCACACCCATGTATTATTACATTTTTGTGGTTATATTCTTATAGGAAATAGAGAACATACAAAATTTAGTAAAATTGGTGATTCTGCATTACATTTACCTAACAATCATTTTGTACTTAAATATGCCTATAGTTGTTTCCAAAGAAAAGATCTCTTATTTGTTGTGTCCCAAGTCTTGAATGAGAAATACTAAAAGTTGTGTTAAGTTGTCAACAGCTAACATAAAACTTGTCAGATAAATATGTCATTAATTCTTTAAAAAATTGGACTAAACATGGGACATTCCTTAGAAGTGATGTGCAGCATTGCATGAATATAGTGACAAATATGTAAGAGCTGCTATATTGGTGCCGAGATATAATAAGTGGAAAATAGTTCCCACATTATAGATGGATGTAGGTAAATAAGTTAATCAAAGATAGTAGGATAACACTTGGAACTTAGAATTTAGAGACCTGGCAAGCAAATTAATAGAGTTAGTGGATGTTATGATTAATAAGGGGTTTAATATTTTGTGCTTTTGGAAAATGAAATGGATGCTTTGGGGTGGAGTAAGTATAGTTTATGATAAGAGTTTGAAGGATCATGTAATTGAAGTTAGAAAAATAACAATAGAATTGTAGCTTTGAAATTTGTAATTTATTGGATGACTATTAATATTGTAAGTATGTATGTAATTAAGTTTGGATGCGATTGTTTGCTTTGAGAAATTTTAAAAAATGTGCGAGGGTAACGCTTCATATTACCGTTTCAAAATTCGATACTTTCGAACCCTCTCTTGTCTTCGAAAGAATTAAACATTCGAAGAATTGGCCGAAATAAACTGGGGGTGTCTAAGAAATGAAGTTTTGAAGATTTTACGTTGCCTTTTAAAGAACACAGACCTAGCACCTTGAACACAGACCTAGCATTTTTGAAGGCCTAATGTGACCAAGATAGAAGTTCCTGTGAAATGAATATCCTGCCGTCGAAGACGATCTTCGAATGAAACAGACTATCAAAAATACTGGTGTTCAAAAAAATATGATTTCGATTGAACCAACTGTTGATCTCAACTAAAAGATAGATAGAATGGCCACTACCGTTGCCTATAAATACCTCCCCAGTCCACTGATTGAAGGGCTGGAATTCTGGACATTAAGCTATAGGCAAAAGGATAGCAAGCAGGAGGGAAGCTTAGACTTGTGAGGCACTCCTTCTAACCTAAAGTTTTTGGATTCATCTCTCTGTGTAGCTCTGTTTTGGCTATGACTATTCTTTAAATTCGGTGGGATGGAATCTAAGACTGAGTCCCCTAAGATGCTATAAAAATCTTAGTAACCAGGAGGCTGGAAATTCAAACCGGTGGACTCCACCTTGTGATAACAACAACGCAAACTCTAAGATGACAAGAGGACGCTATCCTCTGGCTAAGATAATGGTGGCATGGCCTCAAAATAGCAAGAAACTTCTTATGAACCAAACCAAAAACAAAAAACAATCATGAAAGAAGCATCACCAAAGAGAGGGATAACAATAAAAGGTCCAGTTAGCATCCCATGCAGGAAGCACGTTAACATCAGCTTCCCATCTATCTCCCACCCGAATCAACCCACCTTTGGAAAATACATAGATTAAGGGTGGTGATGCGGAACAATATGCGAAATGCAGTCCTAATTAGAGATCAACAAGTACTATTAACAAATGAGCATAAAATTATTCAAAATTATTACTAATAATAATTATGTAATAATAATTAGGAAACTATAAATCCATAAAGCAAGTCAATTTTAAAAATCTAGAAACAAGTCCAAATGATATCTAGTAAGTTTACCAAATAATTTTACGCAACTCTATCTCAACAAGTCAGAGCTAGGGATACGCAGTAATATAGGTATGCACAAATAATAATATCCAACAGCAATTTATCACACAATATAATTTCAGGTTCACACGGGTGAGCAAATCAAACAATTCTAATGACAAACACCACAACAAGATCTCACGGGATTTTCAAAGTATTCAGTTGATGCTCGGGCTTACCTCGAAAGGGGATTTCAGGTCTCAAGGCTAAACTGCAGACGCGTCGTGAACGATGTTGCTGAAGGCCGAACTAGCGAGATCGAGGTCCGAGGTCTTGGACATTGGTTGTGTGCCGGAGCGAAAGCAGTGACTGATCGTGCACGATGTTACAGATGGCCAAACGTTGTGAACGATGATGCAAAAGGTCCGAAGTCTTGGGCGGCGGCTGCGTGCGAGTGTGAGCAGTGGTTGGTCGTGCACGACGTTGCAGATGTCCGTTAGTTGAAACATTGTGAACAATGTTGCAGAAGGCTGCTGGAGGCGACGGGGACGCGAACGGAGCCCCCAGGTGGGGTCGTTGCCGTTCGCCGGTGGCCGGAGGCAACGACGGCGCGAGAGGAGCCCAAAGGCCGGCGGGCAGAGATCATAGGACGGCGCGAGTGAGACCCCCGAACCCACAGAAAAGGAAAAAGGGAAAATGGAGTTCAGGGTTGAAAAAATTACACTGTACCTGGATTTTGTTGAGCTGAGATCATGGTTTAAGATGCGAGAAAAGTTGGAGAATACCTTAAATTTCTTTAAGGTATTTAGGGATTTTCACTCAAAGCCCCAACCTTTCCCTTCACCAGGATATAACATATATTATTCAAACTCACAATAATTTTATTCCAAGATTAAGAAGAACTAAAATCAGTCTATGCCTTTATATAGGCCTATTACAATAAGTGCGGAAATCAGCCCAAAATACAAGTGTCTAAAGAAAAAGAGAAATAAACGAAATCAGCTAAAAATTTGAAATATTTCCATTCAAATCAATAAATTGATTTAAATGGGGATTTCCAATCTTCTTATCAGTCTCTAATCATGCATGCTGCCAAATCTGCAGATATCAATCTTCCATCCAGATCGATGCTATGTGGTGAGATCTCGAGCGCCGAGTGTGAATCCTATCTGGAATAAATCGACAGTCTGATGGCATCGTATCCCCACCAGGTGGCCTTTAAAATCTAAACAATTACATCTCCTTCTGGTAAAATGAAATAGAAGATTCCTCTAAAGAATAAAATAATGAACGAAGATGAAATAGAAGATCTCTTCTGGTAAAGAAAAAGGTGAAAATGAGAACAACAGGATCTCAGATAAGTCGGAGCCTCAGAGCTCTAAATGGCTAATTTTGCGCTCACACCTAAAATACAAAGTTAATATGGTGTGTGTTGTCGGTGCGAGAGGCAAGAGGACAACATCGCCACCACAGGAAGCGACTTATCTCAAAGGGAACAATGAACATATTGCACGTGATGAAGGAAATGTTGAAGTGGAAGAAGTGACTTAATCCCCATCTCCTATTTCCAACAATTGGAAAAACAAAGCCAGATACAAAGAAGTGAGCTCAAAACATTGGGTGATCGTATAGAGCGAATGGAACTCATGATGAAGCAACTATACTCACATTTTGAAGGAATCATCAATGCACAATCTCGGGCAGCAAAAATCCTATCCACGGGAAACTCTCCCATTCCCGATAGGAAAAATGACAACCCTATCACTAGTAAAGCAAATGTAGGTCTGTCCTCAAGTAATATGCATAATACCTAGATCAGGGGAATCAACGAACAACCTATCAACTTAGAAAATCTGCAAACACAAGTTGAAAGAATGGTAAAAGCTCTCGTGGCATCAGAAAGATAGGATGCAAGGGTAAAGAAAAGGAGACCTTACCCAACCAAATATGATAACATAAGATATCGACAAGGGTACGGCGTCCCTAAGTTTAATGTGTTCGATAGAACTGGTAACCCACAACAGCATGTAGCTGAATTTAAAGCTGCTTCTTGTGATACTAGTGGCAAGTGATCTCTATTCTCCTCAATTTCATAACTAATCAGTACTAAAGCCTTGTTGTCGTTGACGTGAGAAGGAGGAGTCCCAAAAGACAGCTGTACGCAAAGAGCTAAGCCTGACGGTTAAGGCTTAATTAAGAGTGATTAGCATCCAGAAAAGCACAGGGATTTAAGGTAGTTTAGAAATGAAATCCCCTACGTCTACCAAAATCAGCTTGGAGTCTTTCACTATCTTTCAAGAGAGGGTCCGTTAAGGCCTAGTACAGAGGACAATAAAAATAATAATGAAAAAGCCGCTTGAAGCTTTGTTCTAGGGTACTTATAGATGAAAGGTAGTGGGGTTCAGCCCGGGTCTTCCGCTGTCGGCCACCGGAGGAGCGACATGTAGCGGGTGGAGACCCTAGCCTCTTGATCTTAGCAATTCCTCTGGGAATTCGTAATGGCTGGAGCATGCGGATTCTTGATTTGTGTGACTAGTGGGAACCAGTGCCATTGGAAATAGTGTGGTCGTGGTATTCCGACAGCGATAGCCTCAGTTGGGAAATATCGTCACCAATGATGTTGGAAGGTAGTTCCAAACATCGTGGCCGATGCTTGGGGAAAACTGGGATAAGTTGTATCCGATGTATGAGAATGATGTAGCTTAATCCTCACTGACGAGGCTTGCAGGGGTTTGAACCATCGGGGTCGAAGTTCAAGATCTGCGAAAGGAAACTCAATAATTAGTGATTAATTATCAAAATAGAGGGTTAGCCTGCCCTTCAAGGTGCCACGTGGACGGCTGAGATGCAGCGTTGGAACTACGTATTAACATCAGTCCCTCGCATGACAGGGCACGAACATTAATGTGGGTCCTGAAATACAAACTGTCACAGTGGTGGACACGCTGCCCAAGGCTTGTCAGGATAAAGTCAGAACGGCGCCCCGCCGATTCGCATTTTACCCCACCATCCCTGAAATCCTGCAAAGAAAGGAGAAGAGAGCGTTAGAGAGATGGAGGAGGAGAGCAAGTGGAAGATCCTGTCGGGTTTTTCAGTGAAGAAGAGAGCTACTAGCTCCCCGGCCGTTGTTCCTCCTCCTTAGAAGAAGAGGGCCTTGGAACAGTCTCCAGAGGCTGAAGCGTCCCCGGTGTTGGCGGCTGCAAAGGTGGTCCCGGAGCACCAGCAAGGAGCGGGGACCCCAACTGTTGAGGTGGAGGAAGAGACACCACCAACCAAGGTTGCCAGGGTCTGGTTCGAACTCTAGAGTTCGCACAGGAACCCGAGGAAAAGGAAAAGGAAGTGGAGGTGGTGAACATCTTTGATTCCCCGGTCAAGGCGGCCGAAGGAGGAGCTGAGTGTCGTGCGCCGGACACTCGAGAGAGAAAACCTTCCCCCAAGGAAGATTCTGCTCAAGGATGAAGACATTGAACAGCTCTTCCCTAAGGTGGGTGTACCACTCGCAGGAGGCTTGATGAAGACGCCTCTGGTGGTGTGCGGTCCTGCTCCTCTTGGTAAGCCAGTTGTCCCTTCTCCAACCTGATGCAGCGCGGGGATCGATTTAAAGCGAACCTAACGCTACCAATATTAAATTAGTGCTTAAGTTTTTATTTTTATATAAAATACTAAATGCAAATGGAGGGAGATTAAAACTAAGTTTTCTAAATTATATTAAATATAATTATTTTGCATATTCACATAGGTGTCACGAAATTACTTTGATTAAATTTTAATCCGAGCAAATTCAGGAAATTATTGCAAATAAGATAATTAATTATCGAGCTTGAGGAATGATTTAACGCACATGCATATTATCTAGAAATGCCTTATACATGTGTTGACGTAGAATGTGGGGGTCCCAGGAAACACCAAATAGAAAGAGAGTTCCGGGAGACGGCGACGCGTAATGAGGGGGTGAGCCTGTTAATAAAAGCTCGAGAAGAAGACTAGTTCAGAGCAACCGAAAAAGCACAGGGATTTAAGGTGGTTCAGGGAGGAAATCCACTACGTCCACCGGTAGATCAGCAAAGAGATTCACTAATAAAAAGAATGTAGCCTTGAAGGCTTATACAAAAGGCTTTCTCAGGAAGAAAAAGAGGGAGGAGAAGAATGAAGCTCCTCAATTGGGGCTTTGATACAAAGAGATCAGAATATCCGGATCTGAGAGCCTGAATCTTGCCTTCTTCCTGTTTTTTCTTCTCTGTATCTCTCTCTCTTTGTTCGCTCTTTTTTGGGCCCTCTTCGTGTGTTCGGGTCCTCTTTGGCTGGGACTGTTCAACGGCTTTTAAGCCGTATGGCATGCGTAGCTTCACCCTGATTTTCCGGAGAAAAGGTGATGGACGAGCTCTGAGCGCCGTCTGTCTGTCACTGGAGAGGTCCGCAGCTGTACGAGGAAGATGATAGCTTTTAATACTGGTACCTTTTCTTGGAAAGAGTGCCCGTACAGAGAGCGGCGGGGTTAGGTGAAGTTGATTGTGACGGGCGGTACCTCGTATCCTCGTGCCCGAGGTTTACCAGGTTTGTCCTGGGATATCGGGGACGAGGCTAGGCTGAACCCTCGTGTCTGATGTTTGACCTGGTCAAAACCTGAAGCTGAGTTAGTAAATTAATAAATCAAAATGGAGGCCAGTCAGGCGCCACGTGTTCGGTCTGGATGCAGCGCAGGAACCACGTGTTAACATCAGCCCCCCGCATTGTCAGGGCGCGAATATTGATATGGGTCCTGGAATGCGAACTGTCGCGAGGGTGGACGCGCTGCCCAAGGCCTGCAAAGATAAGATGGGGGCGGTGCCTGCCGCTTCGCATTCCTTTCCTTTGCCAGTTGAGTTCTGCAAGAGTGAGAGCTCTTACGGAGATGGCGGAGAGGAAATGGAAGATCGCGTCCGGCTTCTCTAAGAAAAGAGCCGGAGCACCTGTGGCAGACGCCCCTCCGGAGAAGAAGATGCCGGCGGCAGGTGCATTTTTGGAGGTAGAAGCCCCTACGGCTAGGGTTGTCGTCGCCCTGGCGCAGACGTTGGAATCTCCTCAGGGTCCGGCGAGCGCTGAGGCCGCAGCGGTGGTGGTAGTCTCTGATTCTCCAATTAAGCCGCCTCCGAAAGTTAAGGAGTTAAAGGAGGTGGTTTTGGTAGGAGAAACAGTCACTGGAGAGAAGTTGGCACCGGGGAAGATCATGCTCAAGGACGAAGAGCTTGAGCGGCTCTTTCCCGGGGTTGGGGGTTTTGATAAAGGTGAGGGGAAGCTGTCCCTGGTTGTTGGTAGGCCTATTCCCCTAGGAGCCTCAATTCCTGCTTCTGATGTTGCCCTAAGTTCCGAAAAGTCACGGGGCCTATTGGGAAAAAGGTTGGTCGAAATGAAGGGGGAGTCTCTCCTTACTGCCTCTGGTACTAGAGGGTCAGAGGCGGAGAAGGTGATGAAGAAGAAATGAGAGGCCCCCCCGGCTGTCTCCAGCGCCCCTTCTGGTACTGAGGGGGCCTGGAGTATGCTGGGAGACTGGCTATGTGAGATAAGGCGGGCGGAGGAGAAGATCTTAGGGAACACCTTTGAAGTCCTGGAGGTGATAAAATCTCTGAAGGGTAAGGAGGATGTGGAAGCTCGCTGCCTCTGAGAGGTGAGGGAATTGGAGGGCGCTTTGTCTCAAGCTACAGAGCGCTCTCTGGCTGATCAGAGAGGGCAATTAGGGAAGATGTATCAAATAGATGATAGGTTAACTTCCCTAGCCCAGGTTAATGCAGAGTGGGCTAGCAAAAGTGAGATTGCGAGGGGAGAGTTTAATCGCAATCTGACGGGTGTGAATCAGGCCCACTCCGCTCATGTCAAAGACCTCCAAAAAAGAATAAAGAATTTGGACGACGATAGGGAGGCTTTGAGGGAGGAGAGGAGGAGGCTGAGAGAGGAGCTGACTAAGGCCAGGGAAGCTTCGTCAGGGGCGAAGGAGGCGGCCTTCGAGGCTTGTCGCCGGGAGGAGTTGCTGAAATCTGAAGTCCGCTCTCTGCGGGCCTTGGTGGAGAACAGTTCTGGATGGCGGGGGCGACGCATGGAGGACCTGGAGGAAACGGTGAGGAGGGCGGTGAAAATTGTCAGCGCCTCGCCAGTGGGTCGCCATGTGCAGCACCAGGCTGCCTTTGATGCTCTTCTGTAGACATTGGTTGATATAGGTACCTTGAACCAGGAGAATATCAGGGACCCAGCAGTTCTTCCCTTCTGTGGTCCTAAGGGGCCAGACAGGTTCTTCGATGCTGGGAGTTGTCCCCCAGATGAGATTCCTCCACCAAGGTCCTACGCGGGTTGGGGAAGTTGGCCTCCTCTGCGCGGGATTTCGGGAGAAAGCCCTGTGACTCCTCTGGAAGCCAGGTGGTTAGTTTGCCGCGTTATTAGCATCAATGTTATGGCTGATTGCCCCTCTCAGGTTGCCGATTTTGTACACCCTGATGGTGCTTGGGATGTTAATAAGCTATTACAATGTTTCAGTCCATGCCTTGTTAAGCGTATTTTGTGTATGCCGCGTTGCAATGCTTCTACTAATGTTTTAGTTTGGCAGCTTTCAGAATCTACAAGATTACCCAATTCAAAAGTTTACAACAGCTTATTCCGTACTCACAACTTCATTGGGTCTTGGATTTGGAAAGTTAAAATGCAACCGCGTTACTGTACTTTTCTTTGGCGACTTTACTACAATGCTGTTCCTACCTCTTCTTGGCTGGCTTCTCGAGGAATATTTTCCAATGCTAACTGTGTATGGGGTTGTAACCAAATTGAAGACATTGATCACGTTTTCTGCTGCTGCTCCTTTGCAACAGCAGTTTATGGCTATTTACATGAGCTTGTGGGCTCACCTACTCAAGTCCCTTCAACTATGCAGGATTTTCTTAAGTTTCTGTTTTCCTCCCAGGCTCTTCATCGACACTCAATGCTGCCTAAGTATTATGCAGCAGCTTTTTACCTCATTTGGCAAGCTAGAAATAACAAGGCGCACGCTCAACCTTTTGCTACTCCCCGGTGTATTGCTATTCAAGCTTACTCTATGGCATCAGTCAATCTTAATTTTAACCAATTGGAGACCTGGAACCCCGTTAGCCTTTTAGGCTTGCGAAACCCTTCTTCTTCTTCCTGGGGTCCCCCACCTCCTAATTGGCTAAAAATTAATTTTGATGGTGCGCTTCGTTCTAATGGCGAAGCAGCTGCAGGTGCTATCTTACGTGATTCTCAAGGTCTGTTCCTACAAGCAATCGGCTGCTCTCTTTCAAGTCATGCTGTAGATGTTGCTGAGCTATATGGAGCGTTTCTAGCAATTCAGCTTGCTAAACCTTGGATAGGAAAGGTCTACGGCATCTGGTTAGAAGGGGATTCGAAAACTATTACCAACTTACTCAGCACAGCTCTAAAGAATAAGGATGTGCAGGGATCAAGCTCCGTGTCTGCTATTATCGCCATTTTGTTATCTTTTCCTTCTGCTTGTATCTCTCATGTTTATAGACAGGCTAATCAAGCAGCTCACTATATTACCTCTGTTTCTTTTGCTCATGATGTTGTTTGGGATAGGGATATGTCCCTCCCTTTTGAGTTTTTTGTGATCCTTTCACAGGATCGTCTTTGTTGTATATGATGTTTTATGTAATATAGGCTACGGCCCTCTTTCAAGGAAGCCAGGTGGTTAGGCCGGCGCGATCCCTCTGGAAGTCAGCAGGTAGAGCGTCAGCTGAGTCAGAGGTAACTGGTCCTCCTCCTCAACCAGCTCCTCAGCCTGATAGGAGAATCTTCTTCTTTTTGAGGTACTTGAAGGATCCATTTTTTGGATGGACAACCTGCAGAAAGAACCCAGAGAAGAGGAGACCTCGAGGAGGAGGGGCCCTGGTTAAGAGGTCTGAATTCGTCAGACCAGTTGTTTAAGTTCTGAAGCCTTGTATCATTCTTTGTTTTTCCTGTACTCATGAGAGGAACATGTGAGGACAAAGAAAGAAATTGTAGCAAATTCTATCCTTAATGAAATGCATTTTTCCTTCTCAGAAGCTTGCTGTGAATGAATTCTTGTTTTGTACCTCTTCTTTCGTGCTTTTGAAACAGGTACCACGAAGTCTCAGAAGAGAATACATGAATCCATAAGTGAAGGTAAAGAATTCAAAAAGTAAAGAAAAAACTCTAAGTAAAAGAGATGAAATAGCTACCCTCGAACCCTCGTGCACGATGTAGCAATGTCGAACACCAGGGAAAGGATAATCTTCCCTCGAACCCTCGTGCACGATGGTAGGATATCGAACATCAGGGAAAGAAAAATCTTTCCTCGAACCCTCGTGTACGATGGTAGGATTCTCTTGACGTACGACGGGATGGGGAGTGATGCTTCGTAAACCGTGTGTCGCTTCGAGACCCGTGCGCCGCCTCGATTCCTGAGATTTGTCAGAGGGGACGAGTGGTCTGATGATGCTCGTGCGCTGATCAAGGAGATCAGACGGTCGGAAGGCGGAGGACCACGGTTTCCTATAAAGGCCTTTTTAGGAGGGAACGAAGAGCTTCGCCTTCCTTCCAAACCCTAAGTCCGAGAGAGAAAACATCCGTTTCGCCCTCTTGCCAGAAACCGAGCGATGGGAGGGAGAGAAATCGAGTGGGCCGGACTGGCCGAGCAATTCCAGAAGGATACCTGCTACTAGGAGTCCCTCTTGATGGAACATGAGGTGCTCAATACGACTAAAGGGTTCAGAGGGAACCCCCTCTTGATGGTCATCCCGCCTACCGCCGACCTCCGGCCAAACAATCCCCCTCAGGGGGCAGTGTGCGTATACAGGGCGCAAATGGAGTATGGTTTGATGATGCCGCCGCAACCAGAGTTCAAGGAAGTCTTGAACTCATTCCAGCTTGTGCCAGCACAACTTTCCCCCAACGCTGTCGCCTACCTGTACTCCTTCCTGAAGCTGCTTCAAGCCAGGGGAATAGCATAGAGCCTGACTTTGTTCAGGAATTTGTTCAGTTGGATGACGGTTCCAGGGTACGGGGGGTGCCTGGCCTTGCGGTCGAGGACGAGGAAGGCGATGTTCTCAGGGGCCAGTAGTTCCCATTCGGACTGGAGGGATTTTTACTTTTTTGTAGGCGGGAATTTGGGGATCCCCCTGACGCCTGGGGTTTGCCCTACCGAGTTCATCGGTGACGCCCAATGGATGGTCGGGACGTCCGACCATAGGAACCTGGAAGCTTTGAAAGGACAGAGTTGGCCCCTGAAAGATTTCTTAAGGCTGGTGAAGAATGATGTGTCCTTGTATGTCAAGTCTCAGGGATACACCATCTTCAAGGAGGTTGCTCCCCCTCCTGGAACAGTCCTGATGAGGAGGGCTAGAAGGGGGCAGCCTTCCGCCGTCCAACTCAGCAAACAGGTTGCCGGAGTGGAAGGGGAGGAAGAGGCAGAGGTCCCAGAGCCGGTCTGCGGCGGGATACCCATTAACGTGGTGTCCTCGCCGGACGACTCTGGAGATGATAAGAAAACCCTTGTCGAGGTGATGGAAGAAGCAGGTAAAGGGACAGAACTTGCACCATTGGTCAGGCCTAAGGCAATCCCTAAAGGTGCTGCAAGGATTGCCATAGGAGAAAAGGGAGAGGGGAAGGAGGCCAATAAAGGCCAGGAAAAGGAGAGGGTGGAGGTGCCTCGTCGGGAAGAGGAAGCAGCGGTCACCTCCTGCCAGGCTTTGATCCCCAGCAAAGCCCTTAGAAAGAGGAGTCCCTCTGACGGGAACAGCCCAGAACCCCCTTCGAAAAAAGGGAAGAGCGCCGGGGAGAGAGAGGATGTTGACGAGTGGGAGAAGAGTACGGAGCCCCCGTTCTGTATGAATTTCACCGGGGAGTTTGCAGGTGTAGGGACGAAGGTTACCGTGAGCGCGACGGAAGTGGAGAGGAAGATGACCGTCGTCTCACAGCAAACTTCAAGTCAATTCAACTCCGTTCGAGGAGATTTGGGACTGATCCTGGGGGGAGGACTGGCAACCAGGGATCTGGAAAAGAAGCTGGAAAGGTCCTCCACGACGGATCTCTACGCCCAGATGGCTAACAGGGTGGCGACAGTAAGGACCCATTCTAACCTTCTTCTGACTAATTCTCTGTAGATGCTGACCTTGCTTCCATTGTAGGTACTCGCCCGTTTGCCCTTAGTTTTGAATAGGGCTCTGAGGGTGGAGGAGCAGATGCTGGATCAGACCGGCCAGCTGCATCATCAGAATGAAGAAATTGAAGCCCTGAAGGTCCAACTGGCGATGGAGTCTTCTCAGCATAGTGCCCTTCGGGAGGAATTCGCGGTTTACAAATCCGCGATGAGTGCGCTGAAAGCTGACAATAAGGCTCTGCGGGAGAAGCTGTCCAAGGCTGATGGCGACAAGGAGGCTGCGGTCGCGAGTAGCTCTGTCGCGGCGGTGGGAGCCTATAAAACGAGCTTATCTTGCAGGAAGGAACGGTTAGATGGGATCAAGCGGGCCTGGGAAGGATTAGCCTCCACTTTGATCCAAGAAGGCAAGGTTACTGCTGCCGATCTTGGAGAAGTGGATCCTTTTCCTTGCATGGCCGTAGATCCAATTTATAAGGAAGAAGGGTTTGACTTGACCGACGATACCATCCAACAGATTTTTGACCTCTTGGATGGAGTCAGTGAAGGTTAATCCGTTTCCTTATAAAATGATGTAATCTTTCTTGTAATTTTTGAAAAATGAATAAAAAGGAAGTTCGTTTATCACATACCTGTTTATTCTGCTGTGTATGTATATGTACCTTTTTGTAAGATTTGAGATATCCAGACTGATTCTGAGAAAAATATGTAATATATTTCCTGAATCTTGCAATAGATGGATCCAAATTTGGAACACTTTGATTGTAATTCTGAAAGAAAAAGCTTCCTAACATGATAATAAGGAGCTTTTGAGCCGCATAGTAGTTGAGTTTTAAGTTTGGAACTTCCCGAAATCCATAGAGGAAGAGGAATATTGTGATAGTCAGGGTGGATCCCGCCCGAAAGGTATTTTTGATCCGATGCCACAAGGGCTTGAACGCCTGAAACATCTTGTACGATGTTTATACTTGTGACAAGGGTTAACCTTGGGGATCCCCTTTAGTAGAATTATAGACATTCCTTTGCGAACCTGCACAATAGAAAAGTAGTGATAGTAGTGGAGATCCTGCCTAGGGGGAATTATCTGCCAATGCCAAAAGGACTTGTTCGTCTGAAACGTCGTGTACGACGTTTATTCTTAAGGCAAGGGCTGACCCTCTTGGAATGACAGTTATCCTAGTGGGAAGCGAAGGCACCCTGCTTAGGGGGGACCTGTATCGTGATTCGATATCAGGGACAGCCCTAAGGTTACGAGCAGGCCTTCGGACCTTCCGCTGGCCGGATGGGCTTATGGAAGGGTTCCAGATGTTTGTAGGAAACCCCGCTTGTCAGGCACTGCTAGGCTTGATGATCACCATATTAGTGAAGGTTAGCGAGTATCATCGTGCGTGAGGTCCGGAACCTCGGACACGATGATTTGAGATTTGAGCGTTTAGTCTTTATGAACATCTCAACACATAGGGGCATAAGAGATATGCATCCTAGAGTAATACAAAAATCCAGATGTCCTGGGAGTAACATAAAGGTGTTTAGGCGCTTTAGAGGATAATCCTCGAATCCGATACTTAAATTCTGTGTAAATGAATTTCTGAAAGAATCTGTACAGAAAGACGTATAAGGAGTATTTTGTGATGAGCTGCCCTTGGTTTTCAGGCAAAAAATTTCTTCAGGTTGTCCCCACTCCAACTTCTGGGGATTTGAATGCCCTCAGAAGTCATGAGGTAGTAAGCGTTAGGTCCAGCAACCTCGCGCACGATGTAAGGACCTTCCCAATTAGGCTCAAGCTTGGGAACCCCCAAATTGCTGCCGGCGAGAAGTCGCCGCTTGAGAATTAAATCACCCCTGTTGAAAGTTCTGGGTTTAATCTTCTGATTGTAATATCGTCCTACCCGACGTTTGTGCTCCAAGCATTTTAGTGCTGCCAGCTCTCTTTTTTGTTTCAGGAGATCCAGATCAATTCTCCGCGAATCGTTGTTTTCGTCTGCCCATGCTTGCAAAGCCTCGGGTTCGAAGCTAGCTGCAGCCTCTACTCTGGGGGAGAGGTGTTCCAGCTCAACCGGTATAACAGCGTCCATTCCATATGAGAGGGAGAAAAAGGACTCCTGAGTAATCTCGGAAGGGGCAGTATTGTAAGCCCAGAGAACTCCTGGTAATTCTTCCGGCCAGCGGGCCTTGGCGCCGTCTAGGCGCTTCTTCAAGATATTCAGAATGTTCTTGTTAGTGGCTTTCGCCTGACCGTTGGTATGGGGATGCCAAACAGAAGCATACTTAAGGTTGATTTGGTGTTCTCCGCAGAAATCATGGATCCTCTGATTGGCGAACGGAGTGCCATTATCTGTGATAATTACCATCGGTATGTCATACCTGCAGAGGATATTGGCCCAAAGGAAGTTTTCGACTTTTTGAGCAGTGGGCTAAGTAAGTGGCTTAGCCTCAATCTACTTTGTAAAGTAGTCGACCGCAACTAGTATCCACTTGTAGCCCTTCATGGCCGTAGGCATCGGCCCTAAGAAGTCCAGCCCCCAAATGGCGAAAGGCCAAGATGAGTTGATAGGCTTGAGGTAACCTGCAGGTTGCCGTTGCATGTCAGCATAGTACTGGCATTGAGGGCACTTCTCCACAAATACTTGAGCGTCCTTGTGAATGTTGAGCTAGAAGAAACCCTGGCGTAGGATTCGCATAACCAGGCTTCTGCCCCGGGCATGTGTTCCACATTCCCCTCGGTGTACTGCTTCCATAACCTTCAAGGCCTCCTCAGGTCTCAAACATTTGGTGAGAGGCTTGGCGTAGGATCTCCTATAGAGCTCTCCGTCGACGAGGGTGTACTTGGCGCAAATAAGTTTCAGTTTTTGCGCCTCTCGTCTGTCATCTGGCTGAGTCCCACTTTTTAAGTAATCCAGGATTCTGTCCATCCAGCAGGGCGGTTGCTCCTCAGAAGAGACTTCGATGCATTCGAAACTGGGCCTTTCGAACACCTGAGTCCGGTGGAGGTCGGGGAGCCCCTCTTTTGCGAGCCGGTCTGCCACCTGGTTCTCTTCGCGGGGTATGTGTGTCAGGGAGAAATCCTCGAATAGAGAGATTAAGGACTTGGCCAGTTGCAGATATTTCTTTAAAACCTCGTCCTTTGTCTCAAACGTCTGGTTTACCTGATTGACGATCAGCAGGGAATCACTGAACACCTTTATGCGCTTCACGGCCATGCTAAGTGCGAAGTTCAACCCTGTAATGAGGGCTTCATACTCTGCTTGATTATTGGTCGCCTTGAACCGGAGCGTTACAGCCTGATGAAGTACAGCCCCCATTGGGCTGGTTAAGAGGATCCCAGCCCCCTGAGATTGCGACCCGGACGCACCATCAACATGAAGTGACCAGAGGTTTGCCAAGGTTTTGGCTGGTGGTGGTTCCGACGTAGAAAACTCAGCGACGAAGTCGGCCAGGGCCTGAGCCTTGATTGCTGTCCGTGGGACAAACCTGATGTCATACTCTCCTAGTTCGATAAACCACTTGAGTAATCTTCCTGAAACCTCGGGAGTATGCAATATCTTTAGCAGCGGTTGATCTGTGACGACCTGAATAGTATGGGATTGAAAGTAGGGCCACAGTTTACTGGCAGTCGTCAGGAGGGCCAAAGCGAGCTTCTCCAAAGTGGGATACCGACTCTCGGTGTCTAGGAGGATGTGACTGGTATAGAAAATGGGATGTTGAGCCCCTTCCTCGCTGTCTAGGAGTACTGCTGAGACCGCAGTATCAGATACTCCTAGATAGAGAGATAGGATCGTACCTTCCTTTGGCCCTACTAGTATCGGGGCCGAGGTCAAGTACTTCTTCAGTTCGGTAAAGGCGGCTTCACACCCGCTGTCCCACTGTCCTTTCTTACTGTTACGCAAGCACCGAAAGAAAGGGGAACATTGATCGCCGGCCTTTGAGATAAACCTGCCCAAGCTGTTGATCCGCCCTGCTAGCTTTTGGATCTCTTTCGCCGTCTTTGGAGAAGGCATGCTTAGAATGGCTGATATCTTATCGGGGTTGGCCTTTATCCCTCTGACAGAGACTAGATATCCCAAGAATTTCCCTGAAGCAGCGCCGAAGGTACACTTAGCAGGGTTAAGCTTAAGGTTATACCTTCGGAGAGTGTCGAGTGTTTCCCGGAGATCACCAAGATGTTCTGTTAAGGTTTTGCTTTTGACTAGGATGTCGTCTATATAAGCTTCGAGATTCCTCCCCCTTTGATTCTTGAAGACTGCGTCAATCATGCGCTGATAGGTAGCACCGGCATTCTTGAGACCGAAGGGCATGACCCTGTAGCAGTAGGTCCCGTAGTCAGTGATGAAAGCTCTCTCTCCTCATCCCCCTTGGCCATCCAGATTTGGTGATACCCGGAAAAAGCATCCAGAAAGCTCATAACCTCGTACCCGACGGTTCGGTCTACCATCGTGTCAATACGGGGGAGAGGGTAAGTGTCTTTAGGGCAGGCCTGATTCAATGATCTGAAGTATACGCACATTCTCCACTTCCCGCTGGCCTTTTTCGCCATAACGACGTTGGTTAGCCACCGGGGATACTGTACTTCCCTGATGTAACCGGCTCCTAGTAGCTTCGTGATTTCCTTTTTGATGGCATCCTGCCTTTCCCCTGCCATTACTCTCTTTCTTTGTGCAACGGGGGTGACGGCCTGAGACACATTCAAGTGGGGTTCGCAAACAGCCCTGTCCATGCCTGTAACATCTTCGGGAGACCATGCAAAGACATCGATATAATCTGAAAGCAAGGCAGTAACTTCTGCCTGCTGCTTCTCATTCAATTTTGGAAGATGAAACATTTACAATTTTGGAAGAGCCTTCACCTCCCAAGGCTACACTGATGACCCCTTCTTGCGGTGTGACCGGTTGGGTTTCTCTAGGATCCATTTGGTCGACTACAAGCTGTGCCGCTATCTGAAAACAGCAGGTAGCTTGTTTCGCATCTCCTCGGATGGTGACAACGCCGCTGGAGGTCGGGAACTTCGCGCACAGGTGGGGCGTGGAAATCACCATCCCGAAGGAGTTTAGAGTTGTCCTCCCTAGGATGGCGTTGTAGCCCGATTTAGCCCTGATAACTGCGAAGTTGACCATGCTCATAGCGTGGCCGTTGTCATCGCCAAAGGAGACGGGCAGAGCAATGGATCCCAGAGGTTTGACCCTTTCACCAAAAAAATCGAGTAAGGTAGTCCCAGCGCGGAGGAGGTTATCCTCTTTGAGTCCCATCTGGAGGAAGGCGGACTCAAACAGGATATCGGCGGCACTCCCAGAGTCGAGGAGCACCCGCCGGACATCAAAATCGGCGATGCAGGCGACGACCACTATCGGGTCGTTATGTGAGTTGCCCTGCTGAGGAAGATCTTCGCTGCAGAAAGTAAGGGGGATGGATGAGGCATGTTGTTCAGAGATGCCGCCAACTTCTGCTTCTTGGCATTGAGCGGTTGGGTCAATGCTAAAGATAGCATTGATCGTTCTGGTGGCCGGAGGATAAGGGCGCCCTTGCTGGCTAGGGCCTATAGATGGTAGGGCCTTAGTAGGAGCTTCAGCAACCTCAGGGGCCTTCCCCTTCTGGGCGGTGGTGAAAGTTGGGGCCATCTGCATGAACTCCTCGAGCTTGCCCTGATTCATCAACTTTTCGAGCAAGATTCTGAGGCCTCGGCACCGGTGAAACCTGTGCCCATAGTTCCCGTGGAACTCGCAGTAGTCGTTGGGATCCATTCCGGGTGGCGGCGTTGGCCTAGGTCCTACAGGTCGTATCCAACCCTGCTTGACGGCCGCCGCATAGACCTCGGGGAGAGGTCTAGAGAGAAGAATCTTTGGAGGCTGGACATGTCGGGGCCTCCCTTCTTCTCGATCATGAGGCTTGGCCATCTGTACCCTCGTGACCGGGGGTTCGACACCCCGATGTTTCCTCTTATTTCTCTCCTGCCTAACCCCGGAAACGCCTGCGGGGGAGGATTCGGCATCCTCTAGGAGCATGAACTGACTGGCCCTAGCCACCAGCTCTGGATAACTCCGAGGTTTGGCCAACTGTAGGGATTTAGACAAGTCCCCTACTTTGAGTCCCCTCCGGAAGTTGTGCATGGCCACTGCGGTCTCTACGTCCTCAGCTTCCGCTGCAGCGGCGAAGAAGCGATTGGTGTAATCCCGAAGGTTATCTCTCTCGCCTTGTTTGATGTTGGCGAGCACCATGTCGGAGACAACCATGCGGGTCCGCCCTATGAAACGGGCGATCAACTCCCACTTCAGATGCTCATAGGAGGAGATGTGACCCCGGGGCAGCTTAATGAACCACCTGAATGCTGCCCCCTTTAGAGTGTTGGCCAGGAGGTGACACCGAGTGGCCTCGTCCGGCTGGCGGTATCGGACGACGGCCTCAAACCCCTGCACATGCTCACGGGGGTCTGTTGCGCCTTTGTAAACTTCCAGCCTAGGTGGCCGGAAGTCCTCTGGGACGGGGGCCAAGCGAATGGCATCGGAAAAAAGGGGCATTTCCGTCCATTGGCCCGAAGAAAGGATCAGGTCCGTGAGAGGGGCCTGAGCGCCAGGAAAGAGGGGGTCTCTTCCGGCTAGGAATGGAGGGAAAGCAGGTGGAAGAAAGGCGGGTCGTGGTAATGGACAAGGTGGAAGGTGGTTTTGATGAACCTCCTGGAAACGGGCAGGACGTCCAGGTGGTCTGGAGGAACCAGAAGATTGGATGGAGGGTGGTGCGACTAGGGGCGCCGGTGCGAAGATTCCGGCAACCGGAGGAGGT
>JAEMOT010003114.1:458627-538036 GCA_019297695.1 Apostasia ramifera | reverse complement strand
CCGACGTTTGACCTGGTCAAAACCTGAAGCTGAGTCAGTAAATTAATAAATCAAAATGGAGGCTAGTCAGGCGCCACGTGTTCGGTCTGGATGCAGCGCAGGAACCACGTGTTAACAACATGATAATTAATCGAGTCATTTAACATATAAATCTTCATCAAACACGAGTCATGTGAATTCAATTCAGGACAGGAATTGCAATATAAATTTAAGCTCAGCGATTTTACATTCAGCGAATTGGCAAAGAACACATGAATTTCAGTTACAACTATGGTTTAAAGTGGAGATAATGGCATAAGACCAAAGCAAAGCAGATAATCACTTCAATCTGAGAATATGGAGTTAAATACGAATTAAGGAAATTAACTGATCAACAATTGTTGCTTAATATCACCATGAAAGGAAAAACAGGGAAACAAAGTAGGAAAACAGGGAAAACAGCGAGATTTGGGAACTAAGAAACACTATAAGCAAACTGAGGGAAAATCAGATCTCGAAGTCGAAGCCTCAGCCCCCTGCTGTAGCCTCAAACGACACCGAATCGTCCCCGAAATGAAGCCGCAGCCACCTGCTCGGCTCGATCAATGGAAGAACGCCGAACGCAGCCGCCTGCTGCCGTGCCGACGACGAAATCCGTGACCACCTGTCCGGATCTCTGAATCGTCCTTGAACGAAGCCGCAGCCACCTGCTCGGCTCGAACAAAGGATGAGAAGGCCGAACGCAGCCACCTGCTGCAGTGCCGGCGAAAAATCCTTGGCCACCTGTCCGGATCTCTTTGAATCTCTGCTCTGAGTGAATCGCTCACAGAAAAACCATCAACTCCCCTTTCTGTCATGGCCGTTAGCTGCTTTATAGGAGAGGGAAAGCTTGGGCGGAACAATGGCATACCCGGACTCGACGGAGGAAGAGCGCAGGAGTGGAAGACGTGGCCATCGACGTGCGCGAGAGCCTCGGAGAGGCCGGCGACGTGCGTGGAGGACCGGCAGTTGGCGTTGCGTGGAGGACCGGCGGTTGGCGTTGCGTGGAAGGAAGGCGCAGTCCGGCTCGCCGCTGGAGTTCTGCGAGCGATCAGAGAGAAGCCTGAGCCCTATGAAATTAGGGCTGTTTGATTTATGTAGAGAATTTGCAAATGAATCCTTTTGTTTCTGCTCCTTCACAAACAAAGCCAAATATATTTAATTTGAATCCAATTTGATTCGAATTGAATCCAACTCGATCCAATTAGAACCAAACTGACCCAAATGACCCTAATAAAACTCATTTTGATCCCAATTGATCTCAATTGAACTTGACTCAATATACCTGAGTTCAATTGAATCAATTCCAACCTAATTTGATTAATTTAAGTTTAATTTGACTCAAATTGAATAATTCATTTTAAATCTAATTAACCCAAATTAATCAAATAAGACTCAAAATAATTACAGGACCCCAAAGCGGGCATTCCCACCAACATAAAAATATAGTGTTTGACTCAATAAACAACCCAAATAAAATTTGCAGAATAAAAATGACTATATACAAAACTCAGAATAGATATAATTTAGGTCCGAGACCGTAAATTATATCTATGGTGTCGATGTGTCTGACCAAGCGCTGCATCACACTTAAAGCAAGACCCTCCCTTGCCCTTCTTCCTTCGGCTAGTGCTCGAGGTGAGAAGAACAGGAAGGACGAGGGGGAAAAGGAAAAGGAGAGGAAGGAGGGAATCTTCCAGGCTACTCCTGAAGTTGCACTTGGCATTAAAGGGACAAGACGCAGCCTGGGGGATAAATTGTATGAAATAAGGAGAGGAGAGGAAAGGATTCTGAAAGACACCTCCCAGATTGTGAAGGTGGTAAAAAATATAAAAAAGAATCAAGAAGAGGAGGAAGGGCGCTACCAGAAGAGGCTGGTAGAGCTAAAGAATGTTTTGTTGGAAGCTTCAAAGCGCTCTCTGGCTAGTCAAGGGGAGGATCTGAGGAAGTTGTACAACTTGGAGGACAAGTTGGCTTCCTTAGCTCTCAGCAATGCGGAATGGGCAAGCAAGGCCGAGGTCGCGAGGGGGAATTCTACCGCACTACCTCTGAAATAAGCCAAGCTCATTCTGCTCACATCAAGGTCTCAGGGCTCATGGCTTGGGATGGAGGGGGCGATGCATGGAGGATCTGGAGGAGGCAGTGTGGAGAGCAGTGAACATTGTCAGTTCCTCAACCATAGGTCACCATGTGAAGAGTCAGGCAGCCTTCAATGTACTCCTGCAAACATTAGTTGATGTAACTATCTTGAACCAGGAGAACATCAAGGGTCCAGCGGTTCTTCCTTTCTACTGTCCCAGGAGTCCAGACAGGTTTTTCGACACTGGAAGCCACGGCTTAGAGGGGATTTCCCCTTCAGATGCTTATGCTGGCTGGTGATATCAGCCTGCTTCTCCTTGCAAAGGTCCTGATGAAGGCCAAAGTGCTCCTCCTGAAGCGCAGCAGCAGGCTCCCCTTAAGAACTGAGGGTGATTTGCTTCCTTCCTCTTCTTCCTATCCTCAGTCAACCATGAGGTTACATTTGATGGAACGATCGGAGAAGAGGGGTGTTCCAACAATCCTCTGAGGGCATGCCGCTGGTTAGTGAGGAGAGGTATCAGTCAATCTGAAGGGAGGTTTTCCTCATATTTCAGATTGATACTATAATGATAGTTGTCCATATTCTGAAGCCTTGTGTTTTTCTTTGATTCCATTATTTATCTTGTACTCAGAAAGAAATATGTAAAGTACAAAGAAATGGGAATTGTAACAAGTTTTGTTTATCAATGAAAATATCTTTTCTTTCAAAACTTGTTAACTTTGGATGAATTCTGTTTGTAATATAATTTCCTTCTTCTGTCTCTTTTTTGAAAAAAGACTATAAAACTATCAGAAGGAAAAAGAGCAAGAATTTATAAGTAATAAAGGTATAAAGCACATGATTAAAACCCCTGAATTGCAAGTAAAAGTTTGAGAAAACAAGGATTTCTGCAAAATAGAAAACAAACTATCGCCATCCACGATGTTGCATTAAATGGACAAAACGTGAGCAACGATACTTGAGGAATGAGATGAATAGCGCATTCCGATATTTAGAAACATCGTGCACGATCTCAAGAAGGGTACAAATGAGAAGACGCTTCAATTTCCGCACACCGCTTCGGATTTCGAAACTGTCAAAGAATAGATGGTCAGATCTGGCCTGTACACCGATTGATATGATCAGACGATCAGAAGATAAAAAGACGCGACTATTTCTCCTAGAAGATAGATTCACGAGGGAACTTTTTGAAATGTAAGTGCTCTCTGTCGCAAACCCTAAAACCTCCCTCCTGTGCTCACTCTTGTCTTAAGATTTCACCATGGGAGCGAGAGAAATTGAATGGGCTGAGTTGGTCGAGCAGTTTCTAGGATTTCTGCAAGATGGGGGCTCACTTTGTCAGTTTCTAAGATAATCGACTATTCTGTCCATCCAGCAAGATGTTTGTTCAACGCTCTGGATTTCTGCACACCCGTGGCTGGGTTTCTCAAATGTTTGATGTTGATGAAAGTCAGGAAGCCTCTTCTTGGCAAGTTGGTTCGCCCTCGCGGGACATGGGTCAAGGAGAATTCCTCAAACTGAGAGGTCAAAAATTGGACCTTCATGACATCTTCTTCAAAACCTCGTCCTTTGTCGCATAGGTGCGATTCACTTGATTAACAATCAATTGCGAATCACTGAACACCTGTTTGTGCCACACAGACATCCCCAGGGCAAAGTTCAACTCCGCAATAAGAGCCTCATACTTCGCCTGCTTGTTGGTGACTTTAAACTGAAGGGTTACTACTCGGTGTAGGGTGACACCCATTGGGCTAGTCAGGAGAATTCCAATCCCTTGGGATTGGTGTCCAGAAGCACCATCAATATGAAGGGATCAAGGCATGACTTTGTCCTTGGCAGACGAAAGCTCAGAAGTGGAGAGCTCAGCGACAAAGTCAGCCAGCGCCTGAGCTTTGATTGCTGTCCTCGAAGCATACTTAATGTAGAACTCGTCAAGTTCGATAGACCATTTGAGAAGCCTGCATGAGACTTCGGGAGTGTGCAGTATCTTAAGAAAGGGTTGATTAGTAACCACCTGGATAGTATGTGACTTAAAGTACGGAAGCAACTTCCGGGCTGCCATCAGAAGAGCGAGAGCGAGCTTCTCCAGTGTGGGATATCGAGTTTCAGCATCCAGGAGTATATGGCTGTTGTAGAAGATCGGGTGTTAGATCCCCTTATCATCGTTCACGAGGACAGCCGAGATTGCAGTGTCCGATAGCCCTAGGTAATGAGAAAGAATCTCCCCTGCCCTAGGTGCTGCAAGTATCAGTGCAGTGGTGAGGTACTTTTTCAACTCTGTGAAAGTCGCTTTGCATTCATCAGTCCACTAGCCTTTCTTGCCGTTGCGGAGACATCGGAAAAACGGCAAGCATCGATCACCAGCCTTCGAGATGAACCTTCTCAGGCTATTGATGCGCCCTGCCAACTTTTGAATCTCCTTTAATGACTGGAGAGAAGGCATGCCGAGAACCGTCGATATTTTATCTAGGTTAGCCTCTATCCCCCTGGCTGATACCAGGTATCCCAGGAATTTTCCTGAAATAGCACCAAAAGTGCACTTAGCAGGATTAAGTTTGAGGTTATATCTGCGGAGAGTGTCAAACGTCTCCTTAAGGTCAGCAAGATGTTCTTCCATGCTTCAACTCTTGATTAGAATATCAACATATGCCTCAAGTTTTCTCTTCCTTTGATTCTTGAACACGGTGTCTATCATTCGCTGATAAGTGGCACCGGTATTTTTGAGACCAAAGGGCATGACATCATAACAGTATGTGCCGAAGTCTGTCATGAAGGCAGTCTTCTCTTCATCTTATTTGGCCATCTGGATTTGATGATACCCACAAAAGGCATCGAGGAAGCTCATTACATTGTATTCAGAGGTACAGTCTATCATCATATCAATGCGTGGCAAAGGATATGTCTTTGGGACAGGCTTTATTGAGCGCTCGGAAGTTCACGCACATTCTCCATTTCCCGTTAGCTTTCTTTACCATGATAACATTAGTAAGTCACTGTGGGTACTGTACTTCACTGATATATCCTGCCTTCAATAGCTTGTTAACTTCTTCCTTAATGGCGTTCTGTCTCTCTCTTGCCATGACTCTCTTCTTTTGTTTTATGGGAATTGCACCAGCAGACATATTCAAGTGATGCTCACAAACAACTCTTTCAACTCCTGTGATATCTTCAGGGGATCAAGCAAAAACATCTATATACTCAGAAAGCAAAACAGTAGCGTCTGCTTGCTGGCTTTCATTCATAGAAGAAGATAAATTTACAAGTTTAGAACAATCTTCTCCCCCTAAAGGTACATTAATGACTCTCTTGTGGTATAACAGGTTGAGATTCCTTGGAGTCTAGTTGATCGACCACGAGCTGTGTGGCGATCTAGAAATATCGGGAGGCCTGCTTGAGGTCTCCTCTGATGGTGACAATGCCGCTAGATGTAGGGAACTTCTCGCAGAGATGTGGCGTGGAGATCACCATCCCGAAGGAGTTTAGAGTAGTTCTCCCAAGGATAGTGTTATAGCCTGACCTGGCCCTGATGATAACGAAGTTCACCATGTTCATAGCGTGACCATTGTCGTCGCAGAAAGAGATGAGCAGAGTGGTTCTTGCGCAGAGGAGGTCTATTTCTTTGAGTCCCATCTGAAGGAAGGCGGATTCAAATAGGATATCAGCTGCGCTTCCTGAATCAAGAAGTACACGCCGAACATCGAAATTGGTGATACGGGCAGTGACCACTATCGGGTCGTTGTGAGGGTTTCCCTGACGAGGAAGATCTTCATGACAAAGTGAGCGGGATGGAAGAAGAGGGCTGATGAGAAATGCCACCAACTTCGATCACCTGGCGGCGAACAATAGCAAGATCAACGCTAAAGAAGGCGTTGATGGTTCTTGCATTAGGGGGTATGACCAAATCGGCTGGCCTGAGCCTGATGGTGTTGTTGGAGCCTGAGCTGGAGCCCCTATACCTTCCTCTGGGACCGTTGGGCGAGGGCGCCATCAGCAAGAATTCCTCGAATCTGCTTTGATTCGCCAGCTTGTTGAGCAAGGCCTTTAACGCGCAGCACTTGTGGAGCTTGTGCCCATAGTTCTCATGGAACTCGCAGTAGCTATCGGGATCTACTCTAGCGGGACCTGAAGGGCGAACCCAACCTTGTTTTACGGTTGTCGCATACACTTTAGTAAGCAACCGGTAGAAGAAGTGCTTCTGCTCATAGGTTTGGCGCGGCTTCTTATCATTCCTGCCACGATTCTTGCTCTTGCGATTCATCGTGGCTGACGGTTCGTTGTCCCGATGTTTCCTCTTCTTCTCCTTGCTAGCTCCGGAAACATCGGGGGGAGAGGCCTCAGCATCTTCCAATAGCACAAACAGGCTGGCCCTTACAACTAGCTTTGAGTAGCTCCTAGGTTTTGCCAGTTATAGGGACTTGGACAAGTCCCCGCTCTTAAGACCCCTTCGATAGTTGTGCATGGCGACAGCGGGGTCAATGTCTTCTGCTTTTGCTGCCGCTACGAAGAAACGATTAGTGTAATCTCGCAGGCTTTCTCTCTCGCCTTGTTTGATATTGGCGAGTACCATGTCGAAGACGACCATCCTTGTCCGGCCAATAAAACGGGCAATCAATTCCCACTTTAGATGCTCATAGGAACAGATGTGGCCTCGGGGCAGCTTAACAAAGCAACTGAAGGCCGTCCCCTTCAGAGTGTTGGCTAGAAGGTGACATTTGGTGGCTTCATCAGGGTGACGATAGCGGATAGTAGCTTCAAACCCCTGAATGTGCTCGCGGGGGTCAGTAGCACCTTTGTAGGCTTCAAGTCGCGGCGGCCTGAAGTCTTCTGGAATCGGCGCCTGACGGATGACATTAGAGAAAGGGGCATTACCGTCAAGCGGACCAAAGAAGGCATCAGGTCCGTATTGAAGGACCTGAGCGCCTCGGAAGGGGGAGTTCCCTCCAGTCAGGAAAGGAGGAAAGGCTGAAGGAAAGAAAGCAGGCCGAGGAAGTGGACATCGAGGGAACGGTGGGAAAGGATTCTGGTTCTGGTGGACTTCCTGATGAGGGAGGCGATGCCAGAGGGAATTCCAACAGAGAGAGGAACGGGAACCGCCGCGGCCGGCGGGAGAGGTTCAGGAACCGCCGCAACCGGTGGAAGGGGAGCAAAAAACACTGCAATCGGCGGAAGAGGTGCAGGATCCGCCGCGACCGGGGAGAGAGGATCACGAGCCGCTGCGATCGGCAGAGGAGGAGAAGGCGGCAGCACGGCAGCGCAAACTGGTTGGGTCTGCCTAAGAATCACTGCTTGTTGGGTTGTGAGGCCAGTAACCAAGTCGGTAAGGTTGGCCAGCATCCCTTGCAATTCTGATATACGGGTGCCTCTGGAGGAAGAAATGGATTCGGGGTGACGCTGGGAAGTCGAAACTGAAGCTTCATCCCCTGGCGCCCTGACGGAAGATTCACCCACCTGTGCGCTGCGGACTGCGGAGTTGGTTCTACGTGTTCTGGCCACCGTCTTCCCGGGTCTCAATGAAGGCACCAGAAAATGTTGACGTGAGAAGGAGTCCCAAGAGACAGCGGTACGCAGAGAGCTAAGCCTGATGGTTAAGGCTTAATTAAGAGTGATTAGCATCCAGAAAAGCACGCAGGGATTTAAGGTTGTTCAGGGATGAAATCCCCTACGTCCACCGAAATCAGCTTGGAGTCTTTCACTATCTTTCAAGAGAGGGGCCGTTAAGGCCCGGTACAAAGGACAATAAAAATAATAATGAAAAAGAACCCCGCTTGAAGCTTCGTTCAAGGGTATTTATAAATGAAATGTAATGGTGTTCAGCCCGGGTCTTCCGGAACGGAATTATGTATTCAACTGCTGAACCCACACCGGTGGTCCCATCGCTGTCGGTCATCGAAGGTGCTGGAAGTAGCGGGTGGAGACCCTAGTCTCTTAATCTTGGCAATTCCTCTGGGAATCCGTAGTGGCTGGAGCATGTGGATCCTTGATTTGTGTGACTAGTGGGAACCAGTGTCATTAGAAATAGTGTGGTCGTGGCATTTCAACAGTGACAGCCTCAGCTGGAAAATATCGTCACCGATGATGTTGGAAGGCAGTTCCGAACATCGTGGCTAATGCTTGGGGAAAACTAGGATAAGCCGTATCCGATGTATGAGAAAGCTGTAGCTTAATCCTCGCTAACTAGGCTTGCAGACCATCGGGGTAGAAGTTCAAGATCTGCAAAAGGAAAACTCAATAATTAGTGATTAATTATCAAAATAGAGGGTTAGCGTGCCCTTCAAGGTGCCACGTGGACGGCTGAGATGCAGCGCTGGAACCATGTGTTAACAGTTGTAGATCCAAAAATTGTGAGAAGAGATGTCATCACACTACTTCCAAATCAGTAATTTTTTAAAAAAGCGTCTCAGTATAAAAAATAATTTTGAATTTTGTGCAAATGAGATTGATGTTTATTAGTAAATAGGGATGACAAATAATCCAAGATACCCCACAAATTTGTTGAACACAATTGATGTAGAGCATCTTCGATATCAACATCATCAACAGTGTTATGATTGCAGATTTGCTGCAGCAAAAGCTTGCAGATTTTACCCTTATTATCAATATCAATAATCTACATGATCCATCAAAGAGCAAATTATGAGATTCAATATCTAGATTCCCCCATCACATACTCTCACTGCTACTCCTGAGACAGTTTACCTTTCTACAGCTTTTACTTTTCAATCTCCGACTGAGATGAAACTGCTTCGTATTCCCCATGCTAGTTCATTTGGTAGCCTTATGTAGTGCTTCCTCCTCCCTTCTCTCCCTGTAATTATGCATTGTTTAGTATAATGATTTTTTGTGTTGTCGTTGCGCAGGGAATAACCTTGATTTGGAAGAACCTTGTTCACGTTTTGTGCTTACGTGTCTTTCATTCCCATTCACTTGATTTTGCAACATACAATTTTATAGCCAATCTGATTAGTGCAAATAGAAAACCAAATTGTAGCATAATAAAGATGAGATAAAATTCTTTTGATATTGATTAAAGTTTTAAGTTACATTTTAATGTTCTGAGTACCATTTATCTGCAAAATTGGTTCATGAAGCTCTCTTGCAGTTTGATGTGCACCAAAAATGACTTTGAAAATTTCATTTCAGGAAATTTTGATGAAGGAGCTTCCTGGTGTGCTTGTACTTGAGCCAAAGCCAGGGGTACCTCTTGAGATTCCCAAGTCTTCGGTTGCTGCATGAAATGTGTTTTATTGAAGACACCGTGTTGGGAAATGTCAGAATAAATATTATATTCTGATATTTAAGGTTACATAGTCAATACAGTCCCCCCTACCTCTCCTAACAAATCATGTGTTCTTCTCCATAACCCCAATCATGTACAGGTAATGTAGTTGCTATCAATATGCTAAAGGTTAATTCTGCCTGATAGTATTAAACATTGGATGATAAACCTTTGATGAGTACTTCAAAAAGATTATATCTCAATTTATGCTTCTATGTTATTGAGATTTTTGCATGAAGCTCCAATTGCATAAGTGTGCATTTGGTGTCCTTGAGCTGACTGGTGGAGAAAGAGCATCCTAGCGTTCATTTAGTTGGAGGGCTATTTCTGAGTAAGAGAGAAAATATATTAGTTTATAAGCTTAATAAGAAATAAAATTATTTAATATTGAGAGGTGTGTAAGATGTAAAATAAAGTTGATTTTAATATTGGAATTTAAATTGAATGTGAAATAAAGTTGATTTTTAATATTAAAAATTGTGTTGTATGTGGAATAAAATTGTTAAAATACGAGCCTAGGGTCTTGCAGAACCTTCGGTCTTTTCTTTGATAGTCTATATTCATGGTTATTTGGGGGAAATCTTTAGGAGCTATGTGGATTGCCATATTAACATTAGTGTATGAACAGGTTATCTCATTCTGGCCCATAGAGATGGAAGAAACCACATAAAACCTTTTATTCGCATAGATTACAAGTCTCATTTACTATCTTTCTTATACTTATCTTGGCGCAAAATATTTTCTACACAGCTATTAATCTCATTATTCCTATATTTAAATATTACATTTGATGTTACTACTGCTTGGAAAATTTCCCATCATAACATGCTGTAAATATTTCAATTACATTGTTTCAGGTGGTTGGTAAGAAAGATTCCATGCTTGACCAAGAAGAGTTGAGTTGAGGTGACAAACAAACTATGTGAAAAGGTATTTGATATGTGATGAAGTGACAAACAAATGTACAAAAAGGTAAGTTCGTAGTTTGTGCATCTGTGGAATTGATCTGAAAAAACAAAGGAATATTTTAGTAAAGTAATCTTACAACTTTATAATACCTGTGTCATGTTTAAAAAATTTGGAGCGTTGCATCATTCTCTATCCTTGCCAAAGACATGTGCCCGTATGCGGAAACAATTAGAATGGGACATTGGGCAAAGTTAAAGAGGGCTTGTTTATCTATATAATTTTCTTTTGTATGGATCGACGGATCGAAAGGGAAATTTTTTCAGAGAGCTGAGTATGAAGGTATTACGGTCATCTGCTTTAATTGAGGTGTTGTTGGGCATAGAGACTCGAGTTGTCCCCTTCAAGGACCGACATCACAAGCCAATGCATCCACCATTCCCTCCCCGGTGCCGTTTACTGATATGATGGAGACTAATGCTATGCACGCCCAACCTGACCCTTGCGAGAATGCATTTAAGGAATCAATTGGTCCCTGGATGCTGGTAACCAACTGTCGAAAACCACGAAATTTGGCTGGACAACAACCCAAGCAGGCTGCAGGCAACAAACATGGATAAAATTGCCTTTGCTAGAGTTTGCGTTCGGGTCAATCTAGCCCGATGTGTTTTGTGTATCAACTATCAAACATCGTATAATATTACTTTCGAAAATATTATTTATAAAGTAGTTCTAGGCATTGTATAGATGTTCGATCAGGCCTGAAGTTAAGTTTCCATGATATAAATAAAAGATGATCCCAAGAATGTTAGAGATTCACAATCATTGGATTGGTATGGTGAAAATACATAATAGTTTTACCGGTAACAATGTCTAATGATACCCAGCTATTGTAAATTAATGTGATCATCATATTGTTTATTTTTATGATAAAGTTATCTAAAATGTCTACTTGCCAAATTATGAGCAGTTGATATCTCTTCAGCGAGATGCATGAAAAAATTTTTGGTAAATTACACTCAGGTCCTTGAGTTTAAGACTTAATAATATACAGGTTCATATTTTTAAAATTTAACATCGGAGTTTCTGAGTTTTTAATAAATTGTCAAATGTTTTTTTTTTATTTTTTTATTATTAAAATTTTTTAGAATTATCATTATACCCTTCTCCCTCTCTCCTCCCCTCTTTTTCTCCTGCAAACCCCTGCATGCGCGAGGGACGACCGCCGCCGTTGGCGGGTCGCACGCCCCGCGCGAGGCCGCAGGGATTGGTAGGAGAGAGAGGAGGAGGGGTATAATGGTAATTTTTAAAAAAAATTAATAATAAAAAAATAAAAAAGGATCATTTAATAATTTATTAAAAATTCAGGAATTCTGATGTTATAATTTAAAAAACGTGGACCTGTGCGTTGTTAAGCCTTAAACTCAAGAATCTGAGTGTAATTTACCCAAAAAATTATTTGTATTCATACAATCACTTAATTTGAATTTGAAATAGACTTTATTAATGCCAAATTGATCAAGCAGCCCTGGTAGATAGTCTACCATTAGGTCTTATCTTCTCCGAACCTCCTTTCCCTGTATGATTGCCCCCCTCCATGCCTGCTCCTTTCAGTCATCACTTGTACTGCAGACCATCGTCACCGACACCATCATTGTATGTTTTGTCCCTCCAATCTCCGCGGCTGACTGAGCTCCTGCTAAGCTCTTCCCCACTCTAATTCACCTCCTATGACTCTCTCCTCTTCCAGTTTGCCCTTCATTGTGGTCCGACAGTCAATCTCTCTTTCTGGTCTTCTGTGATGTTTACTATGATCATCTTCATGCTTGCGTCGGTTCAAGACTTTGTGATCAAATTTATGATCAGTCTTGAGTTTCTTAGCAAGCTTATGCCCTGCCATTTCTGTAGTCACCTCATCAAAAATCATGTCAAGTGAAATATGTGTAAATATTGCTTTTAAAGATGGTATATAAATAAAAATCCCTTAAATAAATTGAATTTAAATTTATCATCACATAACCCACAAAAAATAAAAGAAAAATTAAAAGTCAAATGAACAACTCGATTAATTAAAAAAGTTTTAGTAGGGCTGTTAATGGTTGATCTTAATACAAATTTAAACTTTTTGAATTTGTTTTTTAGTTGAGTCAAGTCTCTTTACATTATAATAGATTATAGAGTTGCATAAAACCTTATTTGTATTCATATTTTAAGTTTTATGTATTTATTTAACAAATATTATACATTATTGTTAACGCGTGGCTCCGACGCTACATCCCAGTCATACACGTGGCACTTCAGGAATTTTTTTTTTTTTTGTATTTTTCTTATTGCTGTTAACTGTTGTTATCTGCAAGAGTCAAACCTCGGGCCCGACGCTCCAACCAACTGAACAAAAGAACATCGTGCCCGATGTTCCCTGGCCTCTCTTAAATATTGATGACGATGTTCTTCAGCTATGCCTGTCATCAACAACTTGCATCAACTGCATCATTACCAAAGCAGCACGCCTCCCTTTGGCGTACACACCGAGGACTCGCGTGCTCTAGCCGGCACGAACCCTCAGTGCAATCACTGCAATCAAGGAGGATAAAGCTCTTCGCCCACTACTTCCAGCTCCCCCTGTGGCCAACAACTGAGGGACCATCAGGATGGGCCCAGCTCTTTTCTTTCCGAGAAATCTGAGATAAAGCATCCTTTTCAGTAATATTTAAGCCACTAACAGGCATAAGGAGAAGGGAGGAACAACAAGAACGATAAGAGTACGAGCAATCCCCGGGTCCTCCTGCTTTCACTATATTGGAGCCCCAACTGAGGAGCTCTCTCTCTCTCTCTCTTCTTCTCTCTCTCTCTCTCTCTCTCTTTCTTCCTCTCCAACTTATTCTCCTTCTAGCATTGTATTCGCCCTCATGGCTACTTTTTTTATAGTGAAATCACTTGGCCACCCGGTGGACGTAGGGGATTCCCTCCCTGAATCACCTTAAATCTCTATGTGTTGCTCTGGATGCTCTCTCTTATCTGAGCCTTAACCGACAGGCTCAGCTCTCTACGTGCTGCCATCTCTCAGGACTCTCTCTCTGTGTTTCTTGGGATCCCCTACATCCTATGTTAACATCTTCTGGTGCTTTCATTGAGACAATGAGAAGATGGTGGCCAGAACACACAGAACCAATTTCGCTGCCCGCAGCGCACAAGCAGGTGAGCCTTCTGTTAGGGCACCAGGCGACGAAGCTTCAGCCTCAACTTCCGGCCACCGTACCGAATCGGCTTCTTCCTCTAGAGGTACGCACGCCTCCGAGATACAGGAGATGCTTGCCAACCTCATCGACCTGGTCACTGGCCTCACCGCTCAGCAAGTCGTGATTCTCATGTTGACCCAACCGGTCTGCGCCGCCATGCTGCCACATCTGCCAGGTATGGCGGCTCCTGCTACTCTTCCGCCGGCAGCGGTGGCCCCTGTACCACCTCCTCCGGTCGCGGAGGCCCCTGCTCCCTTGTCGTCGATCGCAGCACCTTCTGCTCAATCTTCTAGTTTTTCTCAACTGCCACGATGACTTTTCCCCCTCAGGAAGTCCACCAAAATTACCCACCACCACGTCCTTTACCACTTCCTGCCTTCCTTCCACCTTCTTTTCCTCCCTTTCTCGCCGGGAGGGACCCTCTCTTCCCAGGCATTCAGGCCCCCCATTATCGACCTGACCACTTTTTCGACCCGATGGATAGCAATGCCCCTTTTACTGATGCCATCCGGTTGGCCCCAGTCCCAGAAGACTTCAGACCGCCCCGGCTTGAAGCTTATAAAGGCACGACTAACCCCCGCAAGCACGTCCAAGTGTTCGAGGCCGCGGTCCGCTATCGTCAGCCGGATGAGGCTACCAAGTGTCACCTCTTGGCCAATACTCTAAAGGGAGCGGCTTTCAGTTGGTTTGTGAAGTTGCCCAGGGGTCACATCTGTTCCTACGAGCACCTGAAGTGGGAGTTGATCGCCCGCTTCATTGGCCAGACACGAATGGTCATTTCTGATATGGTTCTCGCAAACATCAAGCAAGGCGAGAAGGAAAGCCTCCGAGATTACACCAACAGATTCTTCGCTGCCGCAGCAGAAGCTGAAGACGTTGACCCGCTGTGGTCATGCTTCTCGAGGATGCTGAGTCCGCTCCCCCTAGTGTGTTTCTGGAGCCAAGAAGGAGAAGAAGAGGAAACATCGGGGCGACGAACTCTCGTCCACGACAATGCACATGGCCAAAGGCCGTGGTAAAGATGAGGGGAAACCGCGACATGTTCAGCAGCAGAGGCACTTCTTCTCTCGGCCGCTTACTGAAGTCTACGCGGCAGTCGTCAAACAAGGTTGGGGTTCGACCTGCCGGACCAAAGCCGACACCCCCAACCGGAGTGGACCCTGACAACTACTGCGAGTTCCACGGGAACTACCGGCACAAACTTCACAGGTGTCGTGCCCTCAGAACCCTGCTTGATAAACTAGCTGATCAGGGCAAGTTGCAGGAGTTTATGTAGATGACGCCAACCTCCAACGCTGCTGAAAAGGGGAAAGCTCCCGAAAGCACCGGCGCGCAGGCTAGAGTTTCCCATCCCGAACCTAGCGATTGAAAAATATAACCTAGTTACAATACCTTTATAGTTTTTACTTTAATTGTAAACTTTTTCTTTTAAAGACGCGTCATACAAAAATTTATCATGAAACTGTCAAAATTCAGAAAGTATTTATGCACAATAAAGTAATAATTATTTATTAAAAATATAAATACAAATATTTACTTACCGATCGATGATATATTTAAGTTGCTGCTGATAAGACTGACCGACAGGATCCATCCAATATATGCATAATCTGTACGGATCCAATGCAGCTAACATCCAATGGTCTCTATTAAAAGATTAAATGTTAATTATAAATTTCAATATACTTGAAAAATTAAATTTTAGTATTTTTAAAAAAATTGTTGAAACTTACCCACTATTATAAGGAATAATAATCAATGAATTTTGTCTGGCTTCCATTATTCTATTTCCCAATGCTGTGGCGCATTGATTCTTATTATTTATTAAAGCTCCAATGCTTTGTGGATCCACAAAGCAATATTTATCTCTCAAATTGCGAGTCGACGCGTCCTTATCCTCCTACTGCAAGGACGATCAACGCCATTTTTAGCATTGACCCTGTCGCCGCTCGCCGTCAAGAAATTGAGGTCGGCGGTATCTCGCACCAGTATTCTTCCTCCATCCCACTTACTTTCTGCCAAGAAGATCTCCCCCGACAGGGCAACCCTCACAACGATCCAATCGTGGTAGTCGCCCGCATCGCCGATTTCGATGTTCGGCGGGTACTCCTCGACTCTGGGAGTGCAGTTGACATCCTGTTCGAATCTGCTTTCCTTCAGATGGGGCTCAGGGAAGCAAATCTCCTCCGTGCAGGAACCACCTTGCTAGGTTTCTCTGGAGAGAGGGTCCAACCGTTGGGATTCATCTCCTTGCCTGTCTCTTTTTACGATGACAACGGCTACGCCATGAGCTTGTCACCATTAGAGGAGATGTCGGGCAAGCCACCCGATGTTTCCAAATCGCCGTGCAGCTCGTCGTCGACCAGCTGGACCTCAGAGAATTCCAACTTGTTGTACCACAAGAGGGAGTCATAAATGTAACCTTGGGGCGGGGGAGACTCTTCTAAAGTTGTAAACATATCTTCTTCTATGAATAACAAGTAGTAGGCGGATGTCACTACCTTGCTTTCTGAGTACATCAATGTCTTTGCATGGTCTCCCGAAGATATCTCAGGCATTGGTAGGGCTGTCTGTGAGCATCACCTGAACATATCCCCTGATGCCACTCCCATAAAATAGAAGAAGAGGGTTATGACAGGAGAAAGGCAGAACGCTATCGAAGAAGAGATCAACAAATTGCTAGAAGCAGGCTACATCAAGGAAGTTCAATATCCTCAATGGCTCACCAACGTTGTTATGGTAAAGAAGGCCAATGAGAAATAGAGAATGTGCGTTGACTTCCGAACACTAAATCAAGCATGCCTCAAGGATACGTATCCTCTTCTACGCATTGATGCAATGGTGGATCGTACCTTCGGATACAAGGTCATGAGCTTTCTATATGTTTTCTCGGGGTACCATCAAATCCGGATGGCTAAAAAAAATGAAGAAAAAATTACTTTCATCACCGACTTCGGTACATATTATTATAATGTCATGCCCTTCGGCCTCAAGAACGCCGGCGCCACCTATCAGCGCATGATTGACGCCGTGTTCAAAGGGCAAAGAGGCAGAAATCTTGAGGCATATGTTGACGACATCTTGGTGAAGAGCAAGAGCATGAAGGTACATCTCGCCGACCTCGAAGAGACGCTTGATACCCTCTGAAGGTTCAATCTTAAACTCAACCCCGCCAAGTGCACCTTCGACGCGGCTTCAGGGAAGTTTCTGGGCTACCTGATCTCAACCAGAGGAATAGAAGCCAATCTAGATAAGATCTCAGCGATTCTGAACATGCCACCCCCCCGAATATTGAAAGAGATTCAGAAACTAGCAGGACGAATCAACAACCTAGGGAGGTTTATTTCCAAGGCTGGTGATAAGTGTTTGTCGTTCTTCCGATGTCTTCGCCAGGGCAAAAAAGGCCACTGGACCGATGAATGTGAAGCTGCTTTCACAGAGCTAAAGAGATATCTTACCTCAGCACCGACACTAGTGGCACCAAAGGAAAGGGCCCTCCTGTCTTTGGATTTGGGCATATCTGACACTACTGTCTCGGCAGTCCTCGTCGATGATGATAGCGGGGTACAACATCCTTTCTATATCAGTCATATGTTCCTAGATGCTAAGAGCCGATACCTCAAGCTGGAAAAACTTACTCTGGCCCTCCTAATGGCAGCAAGGAAACTGTGCCTATATTTCCAAGCGCATACTATCCAGGTAGTTACTGACCAACCACTCCTGAAGATATTACATACTCCCGAAGTTTCGGGAAGGCTTCTCAAATGGTCTATCGAGCTTGGTGAGTTCGATATCAGATACATTCCACGAACGGCAATCAAGGCTCAAATGCTGGCAGATTTTATTGCCAAACTTTCTACTTCAGAACCACCGCCTGCCAAACACAGGGCCGTGCCTTGGTCCCTCCACGTTGATGGTGCATCGGGGTCGCACTCTCAAGGAGTTGGAATTTTTCTAACCAGCCCCATGGGGGTCGCCCTACATCAGGCGATAACTCTTCAGTTCAAGGCTACTAACAATCAAGCAGAGTATGAGGCTCTTATTGTGGGGCTGAGTTTTGCACTCAGCATGTCGGTAAAATGCATACAAGTGTTCAACGACTCCCAACTGGTCGTCAACCAGGTGAATTGAATATACGAGACAAAAGATGAGGTTCTGAAAAAGTATTTGCAGAAAACTTAGTTCTTGATCTCTCAATTCAAAGAATTCTCCCTGGCGCACATTCCCAGAGGAGAAAACCAAGTGGCAAATCAACTCGCGAAGGGGGGCTCCCCAACCTCCACCGACATCAAAAATTCTTGAAGAGCCCGGCTATGAATGTGTGGAAATTCACTCTGAGGAGTGCCCATCATGCTGGATGGACAGGATATTCGACTACTTGAAGAATGAGACTCAACCTGCCAACAAGTAAGAAGCAAGAAAGTTGAAACTTGATTGCGCTAAGTACGTCATTATCAACGGAGAACTCTACAGAAGTTCTTATGCCAGACCCCTCACCAAGAGGCTATGGAGGCTATCCACAAAAAAGAATGCGGAACCCACGCTCGCGGCCGAAGCTTAGTCATGCGGATCCTACGTTAGAGATTCTTCTGGCCCAATATCCACAAAGATGCTCAGTCGTTCGTGGAAAAATGCCCCCAGTGCCAACATTATGCTGACATGCAAAGACAACCCACCGGCTATCTCAAACCCATCAATTTGTCTTGGCCCTTCGTTGTTTGGGGGCTTGACTTTCTGGGCCCAATGCCTACCGCTATCAGAAGCTACAAGTGGATATTAGTCGTTGTCGACTACTTCACGAAGTGGATTGAAGCTAAACCACTTTCTCAGCTTACCGCTCAGAACGTCGAGAACTTCTTATGGGCTAACATCGTCTATAGGTACGGTGTACCCATGGCAATCATCACAGACAATGGTACTCTATTCGCCAATCAGCGGATTCACAACTTTTGTGGCAAACATCAGATCAATCTCAAGTATGCATCTGTTTGGCATCCTCACACTAATGGACAGGCAGAAGCTGCTAACAAGAACATTCTAAATATTTTGAAAAAACGCTTGGATGGTGCCAAGAGTCGCTAGTCAGATGAACTACCAGGCGCTCTTTGGCCTTACAATATAGCTCCCTCCGAAGTCACTCAAGAATCGCCTCTCCCCTATCCTTCGGGATGGACACCGTCATACCAGTGGAGTTGGAACACCACTCTCCTAGAGTGAAGGCTGCAGCCAGCTTCGATCCTGAGGATCTGCTGTGACGTCCCGGTTTCCCGGACGCCAGAAAAATAATATTCTTTCCATTTTTTTATTTTAAATCTCAACTCAAATTCTTAAATATCACAATTCAGAAATATCTTCAACTTCTCTTCCCTTGTCCCGTGATCCTTCTAGTGCCACACCTGCCACAAAAAATGGCAGGAGTTTGTTAATACAGACCCAATAGATAAAACAGTATCCAAAATAACAATAATCAATCCAATACTGCATACAGATTGAATACAACTTATGTATTAGAATCAAATCAGAAATAAAATCAAACTCTACTACAACAAGTCCATTATGCAAGATACTTTTAAAAATATTATCCTTAATCATCTTTACTTATTATTATTATATCTCTGGGCCCAAGGTTTCTCAACCGATCACCTCAATGTCACAATCATTTCTCATCAGCCCAAAAGGGCCTTGGACGCTATCGCGCCAAATCAAGCTCGAGCTGGCATGTGTGATCGCTTGTGAGAAATCTGTCTTACTCATCATCGCCTTTAAATTATGAATGCAAATATCATCTCATTACTCAAAATAGCATTACATACTATATCATAAATCTTAATGCATAATATCAATCGTAATATACAAATTAATTATCATAACTTATCTTATCATTGAACTCATTGAATTCGTCACAACATAATAATATTCTGTATAGTGACGTCAATCTATTATTTCCATACCCTTTCACCTAGAAGTCTGACAAGAGTTCCTACAACTTGTTATTCTAGAAGCCTTGACAGGAGCCGCACCTTGCATTAGTGATTCCTTTTTCTTAGGACATCACCCGACGTACACTCCCCGCCCTCATCGAAATAATATATATACAGGAAACTCTCCGCCCTCGTCAGTTCTTGGTATACAAAAATCTATTAGTATCACATCACTTCACAGACAAGCATATCACATATATTCTGTGACGTCCAGGTTTCCCGGACGCTAGAAAAGTAATATTTTCTTTTTTTTACACAAACCTCCACTCAAATTCTTGAATGTCACAATTCAGAAATAATACCTTCAACTTCTCTTCCCTTGTCCCGTGATCCTTCTAGTGCCACACCTACTACCAAAAATGGCAGAAGTCTGTTAATACAGACCCAATAGATAAAACAACATCAAAAATAACAATAATCAATCCAATACTGCATACAGCTTGAATACATCTCATGTATTAGAATCAAAACAGACTCTACAGCAATAATTTCAATATGCAAGATAGTCTTAAAAATATTAACCTTTAATATCAATGTCATATCATAATCATCTTTACTCATTATTATATCTCTGGGCCCCAGGTTTCTCAACCAATCACCTCAAATGCCACAATCATTTCAATGACTTTCATTAGCCATTTTTATGAAGTCGTCACCCCATCAGCCCCAGAAGGGCCTTGGACGCCGTCGCGTCAATATCAAGCTCGAGCTGGCATGTGTGATCGCTTGTGAGAAACCTGTCTTTACTCATCATCGCCTTTAAATCATGAATGCAATTATCATCTCATTATTCATAATAACAATACATACCATATCATAAATCTTGACAGCATAATATCAAATATAATATACAAATTAATTATCATAACTTATCATTGAACATACTGAATTCGTCACAACATAATAATATTCTGTCTGGTGACGTGGATCTATTATTTTTATACCCTTTCACCTAGAAGCCTGACAAGAGTTCCTACTACTTGTTATTCTAGAAGCCTTGACAGGAGCCGCACCTTGTATCAATGATTCCTTTTTCGTAGGACATCACCCGGCGTACACTCCCCGCCCTCATCGAAATAACATATAAATAGGAAACTCTCCGCCCTCATCGGTTCTTGGTATACAAAAATTTATTAGTACCACATCACTTCACGGACAAGCATATCTCATCCATTCACTTACTCAAATAACAGCATACACATCATACATGGCATAATAACATATTTTCATATACACACGTCTACTGACATTCCTTTGCAACTTAAATTCTACTAAAATTCCTCTGTAATTGAAATCCATTTTCCACAATATTCAATCAACATCAATTTCAGAAAGAAACTGTTTAGCTAGTCCTAAAATCTCTCATTTATTTTTCCTTACACAATTATTACGCAATTACTTCATCACAACACAATCTTAAACAATCTTCTACTAATGCTCAATAATAGTAATTTATTTCCACAACACAAATAGCATATCATATATCAATAACAACTTTAGGGAAAGAATTATCTACCTTAATCAAGCCTGAAAAATCCCCAAGCTTTCCTCTTCTCCTCTTCCCTTTCCTCTCCTTCTTCTTCGTCTTCTTCTTCTTCCGCTGGTTGCCGCAACTGCTGCTGCTGCAGGCGCTGGCGCTGGCGCTGGCTCGGCGGAACTGCGCACAGAGACAGGAGCGGGCGCGGCACCGAGCAGAAAACTGAGAGGGAGAGAGAGAGAATATCTGTTTTGGAACAATTGTAATTTAGTCTCCCTGTTTCCAACCTCTTATAAATAGGTACCAAATTATTATTTTCAGGTCCAAAATCCTTCATTTTAAGTCCAAATCAGCTTAAATTTTTAAGCCTCAAATCAAATTATATTTCAATTTCTTTTAACTTCAAACAAAATTCTAGGATATTACATATTCTCTTGCTCAAATAACAGCATACACAACATACATGACATAATAACATAATTCCATATAAACATGTCTACTAAAATTCTTCTGTAATGCAAAATCCACTTAATAGATCAAAACATCAATAACTACACAAACAGAGGATTGATGACAAAATTTCACTAAATTAATCCATTCTCCCCAATATTATAATTTTCCCATAACCTTGAAACATTATATTATATTCCTAACACAATATCAAATCAACACCTACTGATTTACTGTTTTGGCTAGACCTTAAATACCTCCTTTATTTCTCCTTACGCAATTAATAAAATACATGACATAATTGCACAATTCCTAAAGCCTCACAACATTAATTTCTTTTCACAACACAATAATATATCAATATCGACTTTAGGGAAAGGATTACCTACCGATTAATCGTTAAACAACGCTTGAAATCTCTCCTTTATTCCCCTATTTCTTCTTCTTCCTCCTGCAACAACCCACTGCTGCTCTTGCTTGGGCGGAACGACTGACCGAGGGAAGGGTGCGGGTAGCAAAGCAAAACCGAGAGGGAGAGAGAGGAATTCGTTTTCTCTCTCTCTCACACACGCGACACAGGAAAAGTAGCGGCGCGGGCAAAAGGCGGTTCCCGCAGCACTGTTCCAATCTGAATAATGGAATAATTGCAATTTAGTCCCTCTATTTTCAACCTCTTATAAATAGATCCAAAATCCCTCATTTTCAGTCCAAATTAGTTTTAATTTTTAAGCCACAAATCAACTTAAATTTCAATTTCTTTTGACTTCAAAATTTCAGAATATCACATCTGCAAACCTGGATAAATGAGAACGATGACTCATGACGAGTCGACCTGGATCTCCTGGAATGGAGGAGGCAGATAGCCATGCTCAAGCGTCTGGAGCACAAATGTCGGGTAGAACGATACTTCAACTATAAGGTCAATCCCAGAAGTTTCACTCAAGGTGACCTGGTTCTCAAACGACGACTCTTGCTGGCAGCAACATGGGAGTTTCCAAGCTCGAGCCGAATTGGGAGGGCCCATACATCATACGCGAGGTTGCAGGACCTAACGCATATTATCTCATGACCTCTAAAGGCACTCAACTCCCCAGGACTTCGAGCGGAGATGATCTGAAAAATTTCTATGCTTAAGTCAAAGCGGCAATCTATCCTGATTCACACAGAATTCATTTGTACAGACTTATCTGGAATCTCTTTTTTGGGACATTCTTTATTAATACACATCTGGATTCTTTCAATACATATCTGGATTCTTTCATTATGCTCTCCTGGAGGTTATATTCTGAACTCATGAGTTCTTATGATACTAGTCCTATGATTGATCAATCATCCCGAGGCATTCATATTAACTGGGGCGCGACCAACTTATACCTTATTCACGCACCATACGAAAGGTATGATCCTAACCTTAAAACTCTTTAGCTATCGTATCTGAGGTGCCTATACCTCATTCACAATGGTATTACACTCACTCTTTGTATATACGGAGGTCACCGAGCCTAGTTATGCTTGGCAGGCGGGGTCTCCTACCAACATACGAAACTCCTCCATAATCCCATCTTGCTAGCGGAAGGCCAGAAGGCCTGCTTGCAACTTTAGGGAAGTCCCTGCTATCCACTCGTGATGCAGGTCCCCCCTAAGCAGAGTGCCTTCGCTTCCCACTAGGATCTGCTCTAACGGAGATCAACCAGTGCCTCAAGTACAACATCATAATCGGTGTTTCAGACGTTTCGTCCTTTTGGCATTGGGTCAGATAACCTCTCCCAGGCAGGATCTCCACTATTATTGTTGTCATTACTTCTTTCCTCTGCAGGACTGCAAAGGGGCATGATTTTAAAGCGTATCTCTGATCAAACTTACCAATGGGGGTTAGCCCATATCTTAGGTATAAACATTGACTACGATGTTTCCAGGCGATCTGCCCCTTGGGTATTGGGTCAGATAACTCCTCCTAGGCTGGGTCCCCATTACGACTACATGATCTGTCAACACAAGGGAATATGGTTCGAGGGTAAAAGCTCCAAATACCCTCGGGCTAGTCATTCTATAAATTCAAATGTTGCAAGAGATAGGTCTAGCTCTCAATATTTGATTAGATAACTCCTTTTAAAAGACACCATTACTATGGAGGGGTCTCAAAAGGCTGCATTCATTCAAGGTACCTGCTTATCTCACAAATATAAGGAACAAGTATGGAAGGAAAACTTTTCATTCATATATGTTCAAATTACAAAAACTGAGGTTTTATATTATATTTGAGTGGGATGGTCTTTAGCAGCTTTATCCAAAAGATCAAACATCTGATGGATAAAGTCATCATCCAATCCAACCCCTCCTTCTTATAAAAATGGGATCATCAGCCAGGCATTCGATGGGGTCCACGCCCGCAAGGTCATTCGCAGTGATCTTACCCTTGCGGATCAAAGTGGAAGCTAAACGCTCCCAAGCCTGCCTGATTCCCTCTAACCTCTTCTTCCTATAGGATAAGCTTGTTTTGTAGGCTTTCACCGCTGCAACAGACCTCCTCGCAGCAACAACCTCCTGGTCTTCAGCGTACTTCTCTAGTTTCTCCTGCAAGACCTTGTTGTCAGTCTTCAACGCACCCATGGCAGATTTGTACACAGCAAACTCCTCTTGCAGGGCATCGTGCTCAGAAGACTTCACTGCGAGCTGAAGCTTCAGGGCCTCTATCTCCTCGGACTGTTGCTGAAGCTAGCTACTCTGTTCAAGCACCTGCTCCTCTATCCTCAGGGCCCTGTTCAAAGCCAGAGGCTAGTGAGCAAGCATCTGCAATAGAAACAGACCAGACAATCAAGGAAGAGGATTTGAGAAATAATCCTTATTGTGGCCATCCTGTTGGCAAAACCTGCATAGAATTCTGGTGTGGAGGTTCTCTCTAATTTCTCCTCTAACTCTTTGGACACCAGGCCACTTCTCATGGCCAGACCTATCTCTCCTTGGTAGATGCAGTTTCAGTTTGCGGACGATAGGGAGATGACTGTTAACTCTCTCTTATCTCCCCTTATTCTAACCGCAATCCTCGAACCTTCGTCTCCAAATAGCCCCATGAAATTGGTGCTATAGAGAGGCTCGGTGCTTTGCTGCCAGTCGTGTCCCCCCTCTGCAGCAAAGCCCTCTTCTTCTGCACCTCTCCCCTTCTTCGACGGGAGCTCTGGACTTGCATTATCTGAGGAACCCCTTTTCTTTTTGGGAACCCCACTAAGAACCAGGTCCAGGCAGGGGCTTCCAGCCGCTTCTTCCATTTTCTCCTTTTGGCCTCCTTCAGCCTTATTCCTTTCCTTCTCTTCCCCAATGACGATCCCTTTGTCACTCTTAGGGATCACCTTGGGCTTGGCCGCTGTTGCGGTTTCTCACTTTCCCCGCATCCTCCATCAGTTTGGCCAGGGTCTTCCTATCATCTAAGGCGTCCTCAGGCGAAGACACCACATCGACGGCGGCTCCGCCACAGACTGGCTCTGGAACCTCCATCACCTACTCCTCCTCCACCTCAGTGACCTCCTTAGTGAGCTAGACGGCAGGGGGTTGCCCTCTTCTGGCCCTCTTCATCAGAACTTCGCCAGGAGGTGGGACAACCTTCTTGAAGATGACATACCCCAGCGACTTTGCCTGTAGGGATATATCGTTCTTCATATGCCTGAGAAAACCCGTCAGGGGCCAGTTTTGCCCCTTTAGCCTCTCCAGGTTCTTCAGGGTTCCCTCTCCGACCATCCACTTGGCATCTCCGATGAACTCAAGAGAGCAGACACTGGGCGCCATGGGAATTCCCAAATTCCCTCCGACGAAAAAGTAGTAGTCCCTCCAATCCGAGTGAGCACTACTCGCCCCTGAGAACATCGCCTTTCTCGTTTTCGATCGCAGGGCCAAGCACCCTCTGTACTTGGCACTGCCATCCAACTGAACAAGCTCCTGAACAACGTCAAGGACCACGATATCTCCTGAGCCTGCAACAGTTTGAGGAAGGAGTACACGTAGGCGACAGCGTTGGGGGAAAGTTACGCCGGCACGATCTGGTATGAGTTAAGGATTTCCTGAACTCCGGTTGCGGTGGGAGCATCAGACCGTACTCCACCTGAGCCCGATATATGCACACCGCTCCTTTAGGAGGACTGTTTCGTCGGAAGTCGGCAGTGGGGGAGATGATCATTAAGCCGGGATTTTCCCTGAACCCTCTCGTCGTGTGGGCCACTTCGTGCTCCATCAGAAGACTCTCCTGGTAGCTAGAGTCCTTCAGGAACCTTTCGGCCAGTTCGGCCAATTCAATTTCCCTTCCTCCCATGATTAAACTTGGTAGCAGCAGGGCAAGGGTTTCTTCTTTTTCTGGGATGGGAATGAAGATGAATGTTTCAGCCTCCCCTTCTCTAAGCCACGCTTTTATGGAGAACTGTTACGACCCTTCACCTTCCAGCCGTCCAACCCATCGATCAGCGCGACGGTTCGATCCGGTCACTCCTTTTCTGACAACTTCGGGATACGAAGCGGCGCACAGATAACGAAGCGTCTTGCTATCTGCATCCCACCTGGCATCGTCCACGATGTTTCAGAGGTTAGGGCACGCTTTCCAGTCATTTCTTCCACTATCGTCAACGGCACTGTTCTTTAAACAAGATATCATTGGCAACGATAGATAGCAAGAGTGGAGTTCGAAATTCTTTTGCTTCTGGATTTACATCTTTAATCCTTTATGGGTTCTCGTCTTGTTCTTCTAAATCTCTTACTATTTTCTTTTTCTAAACAAAAGAAAAAGGGGAGAGATAGAAAACACAGAACAGAATTCATCCTGAAAAAGTTTTTGAAAGAAAAGTATGCATTTTTCATAAACTTGTTACAAATTCATTTCTTTGCTCTCTTACATGTTTCTCTCTTGATTACAGGGAAATCAAAGAAAGTTACAAGCCTTCAGAACTTAGATATCTGGATCGACCTACTACTCTCCTAAACGACCAGTAGCAGATCACTTAGGGGCTACCAAGACTCCTCTCCTCTCTGATCATTCCTTCAAACGTGTTGATGATGAGGCTGAGGAATGAGAAGAGGACGAAGGAGGCGGATCACCTCTGGCCCTCAGGATGAGCCTATGGCTGCGCCTCAGGGGGAATACTTTGGCTTTCTTCAGGACTTTTGCGTGGAGGGACAAGATGATATCCCTAGCTGGCGTAGGTGCCTGAAGGAGGGAACTCCCTTGAGCCATGACTTCCGTCATCAAAGAACCTGTCCGGTCCCCTCGGGCCGCAGAAGGGAAGAACCGCAGGACCTCTGATGTTCTCCTGATTTAAGGTACTTACATCAACTAGTGTCTGCAGGAGAAGATCGAAAGCTGCCTGACTCTTCACATGATAGCCTACCGGTGGGGCATCGATGATGTTCACCGCCCTTCTCATCGCTTCCTCCAGATCCTCCATGTGCCGCCCCTTCCATCCAATGTTGTTTTCCACCAAGGCGCGCATGGAGTGCATCTCAGCTTTCAGCAACTCATTCCAACGATGAGCCTCGAAAGCCGCTTGCTTCGCCCTGGACTCTGCCTCCTTGGCGTCCGCGGCCTCCTTCTTGAACTTTTTCCTCTCCCACCACAAGGCCTCCTTTTTGTCGTCTAACTCTTTTATTCCCTTCTAGAAGTCCTTAACGTGAGCAGAATGGGCTTTCCCTATATCCAGGATGGCGCAATGATACTCTCCCCTCGCAACATCTGCTTTACCTGCCCACTCGGAATTGCTCGAAGCTAGAGAAACCAACCTTTCCTCCAACTTCCTTAGTTCCCCTAGCCCTGTTTTGTGATCAGTCTGAGAGTGCTCCGCGGTTTGCCTCATCGCACCCTCTAGCTCTACCATCTTCCCAAGGAGGCAAGTCACACCTTCCTCCAGGGTTGGAAACCTCTTCGTCACCTCCAAGATCCGGGAAGCATTATCCAAGATCTTCTCTTCCTCCCTCCTTATCTCAGATAATCTGTCCCCCAGGTTGCTGCATGTCCCTTCCGTACCGAGGGCACCCTCAGAAGCAACTTGGGGAACCCCTCGCTCCCTCGCAGTCACCTCTTTTATCATGTTGCCTTCCTCCTTCTTGTCCTTCTCTTCACTCCGGAGATCCGCCGGAAGAAGCGAGGGAAGAGGGGCTTCCTTATCTTGACAGGAGGAGGGATTGGTTCATCAAGAGGAGAAGGACCTTAGATCACAAGGGGCGTCTTCGCCGGAGCCCTCGCGAGGGTTATCCCCACCTCGGGAAGAAACTGCTCAACATTTTCATCCTTGAGCAGAATCTTTCCCGGTCTGAGGCTCTCCCCAGCAGGCGTCTGGCGCACCACACTCACCTCTATCCGATCTCCAGCCCTCTGAGATTCCTTGACAGGAGAATCGGAGAGGTTAACCACCTCTTTCACCCTTCTTTCTTCTGCAAGATCCCGTGAAGACTTCAGAACTTGCACCAGGACTTTAGCAACTTTTGCCAGCGGCGAGGCAACAACTGCAGCTCCCTTTACCCCCTCTGGGGGTGACTCAATAACCTCCAACCTCCTCTTCTTATCAGGGGAAGAGTCATCACTCAGAGGCCCACCTTCCATTTTTGTTGACGTAGGATGTAGGGGATCCCAAGAAACACCAAAAAAGAGAGAGAGTTCCGGGAGACGGCGGCGCGCAAAGAGGTAAGCCTGTTAGCGGAGGCTTAAGAGAGAGAGAGAAGGAGATTTCGGGGCACCCAGAATAACACACAAAAATTTAAGGTGGTTCAGGGAGGAAGTCCCCTACGTCCACCGAGCAATTAGCGAAGAAGTTTCACTAACGAAAAAAGGTAGCCGTGAAGGCTTAATACAATGTTTGGGAAAGAGAGAGAGAGAAAGAGCTCCTCAGTCGGGGCTCTAATACAATGAGAATGGGAGAATCAGGAAAGTTGCTTGCACTCTGGCCGCTCCTGTTGATCTCCTTGGTCTGATCTTTGATCTGTGATCTCAGATCCTCTTACATGAAGACTGGTCAGAGGTATTTGTAGGCAACGGATGGTGCAGCTTTATCCTGGTTTTTTGGAGAAAAGGAAGTGAACAAGCTCTGAGTTCGTGTCGTTTGTCGACCGCCGGAGGGGCCAGAAGCTGCAAAAGGAGGATGCTAACTTTTAATATTGGTACTGCTTTTGGGGATCCGTGACAGCTGGGGCATGAGGACCCTTGATTTGTGTGTCTTGGAAAGAAGGCTTTGTACCGGAATTGACGCGGTTGGGCCAAGCTGATTGTGACAGGCACCGCTTTGTAATATCGAGGACGATGTTACCAGGGATGGTCCTGGCTCGTCGTGGACGAGGCTTGGTTGAACCCTCGTGTTCGAGGTTTGACCGAGGTCTGACCTATGAGAACAGAGATGGATTAGTTAAATGAAATGAAGGCCAAAAACCAGTTAGGCGCCACGTGTATGGCAGGAATGCAGCGCTGGAACTACGTGTTAACATCAACCCCCCACATTGTCAGGGTACTAGTACAATATATGCATTTTACGGCACATTTATAAAAGCCCTTAAAAAGAAAAACCGCTGCAAAAATTTTTCGACAAAATATTATACAGCGTTTGACAATGTGAACTGCTGTACATATATTTTAGACGGCGGTTCACTAAAGAAACCGCCGTCTAAAGTCAGTACTTTAGAGGGCGGTTGGTGCGTCAACCACCCTGTATATCCCGGGTCGACCTCAGGTCGACCCGGAAAAATCCCCCAAGATGACCAAAGTTTCTGTTGAGGGTCGCTGCGGCAGGTCGACCTTAAATTGATACACTTTAGACGGCGGTTGACTCACCCAACCACCGTGTAACTTATAGCATTAGACGGCAGTTGGCTGTGTCAACCGTCGTCTATACGTTACACAGCAGGTGACGCAGCCAACCACCGTCTAACGTTCTCGATTTAGCCGGCGGTTGACGCAGCCAACAGCCGTCTAAAGGTAATTATATACTACTCATGACTAGCTATTGGCTCATTTGTTTCAAACGGAAAAACCCTAGATCCCTCTGAGCTTGCATTTTTGAACGTCGCGAGGCGAGGGTTGCTCGTCGCTGATGGACTTCACCTAGCCGGATCAAGCTGAGCGCGTCGATCTCCTCTTCCATCTTCCTCTTTCTTGGCTGTCATTCCCCCCATACTTTCGCCGACGCCGGATATACCACGCTGACACCGAATCTAGCTGCATTTGCGGCCCTACTCCCTTGTCGATGCTGGCCGACGCAGATCTAGCCACATTTGCGGCCTACACCCTCACCAACGCTGGATCTAGCTTCATCGCGGCCCTACACCCTACCCGATGCCGGATCTAGTCGCATTCGCGGCCCTACTCTCTTGCCGACGTCGGCCGACTCAGAATCTAGCCGCATTCCCGGCCCTACACCCCCGCCGAAGTCGGATATAGCAAACTTCACCTTCTTCCACCATTTTCTTCTTCTTCTTCTTCTTCATTTTTGTTTTTGGCCGAAATATTTGGATTCAAAAATTAATTTCTTAAAGTAAATCTACTTCTTTATTTTTTAGATTTTATTATTATTTTTTCAAGTTGATTGCAAAATATTGGGATTCAGAAATTTCAACTATTATTTCTGCTTAATTTCACATAAGGTAAATAATAATTATTCTATTTTTTTTTTCAGTTTATTTATATGTTCATTCTGATGTATAAGTAGAATTTTTTTAGTATCTAAGCTGAATTAATTAACACACATTAATTATATTATGCCTTATCATATATTAATTATATTATGCCTTATCATATAGGTAGTTATATATGGATCGATCTTGGATTAAAATGGATAGACGATCATTTGAATATGATAATGAAGTAAATTCCTTTATAGATTTCACACTGAAAAATGAATGTTTAGTTAATGGCAGAATAAGATGTTCGTGCTTGAGATGTGAAAATCTGAAATTATTTGTAGTCAATATTGTGAAAGATCATTTATTTTTTCATGAATTTGATGAGACTTATGAAAGATGAATTTGGCACGGTGAATCTGTAAGAAATGAAATGAATAATATAGAGAGAAGTATATCATCTACATATGCAGATGCTAATGTTAACATTGAAAATACAGTCGAGAAAGATAGAATGGAAGATCTAGTTTGGGATATTGAAAATAATTTATCAGAAGCTCCAGAACAGTTTGAAGAGTTGCTTCAAGAGGCTAAGAGTCCATTATATCCTAACTGTAAAAGTTTTACTAAACTTTTCGCACTAATGCGTTTGTTTAATTTAAAGGCAGCAAATGGTTTAAGCAACAAGTATTTTACAGAGTTGCTTATTCTTATAAAAGATATGTTACCAGCTCCTAATCAACTTACGAAGCAAAGAAAATACTTCGTAAATTAGGAATGCATTATGAGAAGATCAATGCATGTCCTAATGATTGTATTTTATATCAGAATGAGTATAGTGGATTAGAATAATGTCCAGAATGTGGGAAATCAAGGTGGATGCTGTGTGCAGATGGCATTAAAGAAAAATATGGTATTCCAGAAAAAGTTTTGTGGTATTTGCTCCCGATATCGCGCTTTGTAAGACTATTTCAAAATAGCTTCAATCCACTTTGTGAAGTAGTCGACAACCACTAGTATCCACTTGTAGTTCCTCATGGCCGTAGGAATTGGGCCTAGGAAGTCCAGCCCCCAAATAGCGAAGGGCCAAGACGAATTGATGGGCTTAAAATAGCCGGCGAGCTGTCTATGCATGTCAGCGCAGTACTGACATTGAAAGTATTTTTCCACAAACACCTGAGCATCCTTGTGGATATTCGGCCAGAAGAATCCCTGGCGTAGGATTCGCATAACTAGACTTCGGTTACGAGCATGAGTTCCGCACTCCCCTTTGTGCACAACCTCCATGACTTCTTGAGCTTCCTCAGGCCGCAAGCACTTGGTGAGGGGCTTGGCATAAGACCTTCTGTAGAGCTCTCCATTGATGAGAACAACCTTGGCGCAATCAAGCTTCAGTTTCTTCGCCTCTTGCCGGTTGTCGGGCTGGGTCCCATCTTTCAGATAATTGAGGATCCTGTCCATCCAGCAAGGCGGATGCTCCTCAGAGTGGATTTCTGTGCATTCGAAACTGGGCCTTTCGAATATTTGAGTTCGGCGGAGGTCTTCACGAGCCAATCTACCACTGGGTTTTCTCCTCTGGGAATATACGTCAGGGAGAAATCTTCAAACTGAGAGATTATGGAATGGGCCTGTTGCAGATATTTTTTCAGAAACTTGTCCTTTGTTACGAATGCTCGATTCACCTGGTTGACAATCAATTGGGAGTCACTGAACACCTGTATGCACTTCACAGCCATACTGAGTGTGAAGTTTAGTCCTGCAATAATAGCTTCATACTCCGCCGGATTATTTGTAGCCTTGAACTGAAGTATCACGGCCTGGTGTAAGGTGGCTCCCATTGGGCTGGTTAGGAGAATCCCAGCCCCTGGGATTGTGATCGAGATGCACCATCGACATGAAGGGACCAGAGGTTTGTTCGATGTCTAGTAAGCAGTGGCTCTGAAGTAGAAAGCTCGGCGACATAGTCTGTCAATGCCTGAGCCTTGATTGTTGTTCGTGGGACATACTTGATGTCATACTCGCCCAGCTCAATGGACCATTTAAGTAGCCTTCCCGAGACCTCAAGAGTGTGCAGTATCTTCAGGAGCGGTTGATCAGTGACAACCTGGATAGTGTGGGATTGGAAATACGGGCGTAGCTTTCTCGCCGTCACCAGGAAAGCCAGAGCAAGCTTTTCCAGCGTGGGGTATCGGCTCTTAGCATCTAGGAGTATGTGGCTGATGTAAAATATTGGATGTTGTACCCTCTTATAGTCATCTACGAGGACCGCTGAGACTGTGGTATCGACACCCCTAAGTATGAAGACAGGACCGCCCCTTCCTTCGGTGCCACTAAAATAGGGGCCGAGGTAAGATACTTCTTCAGCTCTGTGAAAGCGGCTCCGCATTCGTTGGTCCACTGACCCCCCTTGTTGTTGCGTAGAGCACCGAAAGAATGGCGAGCATTGATCCCCAGCTTTTGAGATGAATCTGCCCAGGCTGTTGATCCGTCCTGCCAGTTTTTGAATCTCTTTTGTTGTTTTAGGAGAGGGCATGCTCAGAATTGCTGAGATTTTATCTGGATTGGCCTCTATTCCCCTGGCTGAGACTAGATAGCCCAAAAACTTCCCTGAGGCCGCGCCGAAGATGCATTTGGTGGGATTAAGTTTGAGGTTAAACCTTCAGAGGGTGTCAAGTGTCTCCCTGAGGTCGCCTAGGTGTCCCTCCAAGGTTTTGCTCTTGACTAGGATGTCGTCGACATATGCTTCAAGATTCCTCCCCCTTTGGTCACTGAAGACGGCATCAATCATATGCTGGTAAGTAGCGCCGGCATTCTTGAGACCAAAGGGCATGACGTTGTAGCAGTATGTGCCGAAGTCAGTGATGAAGGCAGTCTTTTCTTCATCTTCTTTGGCCATTCGGATCTGATGGTACCCAGAGAAAGCGTCCAGGTACCCAAAGGTGCGATCCACCATCGTATCAATGCGTGGGTGAGGGTAAGTATCTTTGGGGCAGGCCTGATTCAATGTGCGGAAGTCTACGCACATCCTTCACTTTCCGTTGGCCTTTTTTACCATGACGATGTTGGTGAACCATTGGGGGTATTGAACTTCCCTGATGTAGCCGGCTCTGAGTAGTTTGTTGACCTCTTCTTTGATAGCGTTCTGCCTCTCCCCTGCCATCACCCTTTTCTTCTGTGCTATAAGGGAGGCAGTATTAGATATGTTCAGGTAGTGCTCACAGACAGCCCTATCAACGCCTAAAACATCTTCAGGAGACCATGCAAAGACATCAATGTACTCAGAAAGCATGGCAGTGATCTCCGCTGTTGTTTATCATTCATGGATGAGGACAAGTTTACAACTTTGGAAGAATCTTCCCCCCCCCCCAAGGTCACATTGATGACCCCCTTCTATGGTACAACGGGTTGAGACTCCCTGGGATTCAATTGATCTACGACGAGCTGCGCGGTGATCTGGAAACACCGGGTAGCCTGCCTGGCATCTCCTTTGATGGTGATAACGCCGCTAGGGATGGGGAACTTCGCGCAGAGGTGAGGCATGGAAATCACCATTCCAAAGGAATTAAATGTCGTCCTTCCGAGGATGGCGTTGTAGCCTGACTTAGCTCTGATGACGGCGAAGCTCACCATATTCATGGCGTAGCCATTGTCATCGCTGAAGGAGATGGGCAAGGCAACGAATCCCAGAGGTTAAACCCTCTCCCCGGAGAAACCGAGTAAAATGGTTCCAGCACGGAGGAGGTTCGCCTCCTTGAGCCCCATCTGGAAGGCAGGTTCGAACATGATGTCGGTGGCACTCCCAGAGTCAAGGAGCACTCGTCGAACATCGAAATCAGCTATGCGGGCAACGACCACGATTGGATCATTGTGTATATTGCCCTGCTAGGGGAGATCCTCCTGGCAGAAGGTAAGTGGAATGGATGAAAAATGTTGCTCAGAGATACCGCCGACCTCGGCTTCTTGGCGGCGAGCAGCAGCAGGGTCAATGCTAAAGATGACATTGATCGTCCTGGCGGCAGGGGGGTAAGGATGCCCTTGTGGCTGGGACCTGGAGACGGTAGGGCTTTAGCAGGAGCCCCAATAACTTCAGGGGCCTTTCCTTTCTGGGCAGCAGTGAAGGTCGTCGTCATCTGCATGAACTCTTCGAACTTGCCCTGATCTGCCAGTTTGTCAAGCAGAGCTCTGAGGCCTCGGCACTTGTGAAGCTTGTGCTCGTAGTTCCTGTGGAACTCACAATAATTGTTGGGATCTACTCCAATTGGAGGCCCTGGCTTGGGTCCGGCAGGTCGGACCCAACCTTGTTTGACGGCCGCCGCATAGACTTTAGAAAGCGGCCGAGAGAAGAAATGCTTCTGGTGCTGGACGTGTCGTGGCTTCCCTTCATCTCAACCATGACTTTTGGTTATATGTAACCTCGTGGCCGAGGATTCATCACCTCGATGTTTCCTCTTTCTCTTCTCCTGCTTGGCTCTAGAAACATCGGGGGGGAAGGACTCGGCATCCTTGAGAAGCATAAATTGGCTGGCTCTGGCCACCAGCTCTGGGTAACTCCGAGGCTTGGCTAGCTGTAGGGATTTAGACAGATCCCCCATCTTGAGTCCCCTCCGAAAATTGTGCATGGCCACCGCAGGGTCGACATCTTCAGCTTCTGCCGCGGCGGCGAAGAAGCGATTGATGTAATCCCGTAGGCTTTCCCTCTCGCCTTGCTTAATGTTGGCGAGCACCATGTCGGAGACGACCATTCGGGTCCGACCGATGAAACGAGCGATCAGCTCCCATTTTAAGTGTTCATAGGAGGAGATGTGACCCCTGGGCAGCTTGATGAACCAGCTAAATGCTGCCTCTTTCAAAGTGTTGGCTAAGAGGTGGCACTTAGTGGCTTTGTCCGGCTGGCGGTAACAGACTGCGGCCTCAAACCCCTGAACGTGCTCGCGGGGGTCGGTCGCGCCTTTGTAGGCCTCAAGCCTAGGTGGCCTGAAGTCCTCTGGGATTGGGGCCAGCCGGATGGCGTCGGCAAAAGGGGCATTGTCGTCCATCAGTCCAAAGAAAGGGTCAGGCCCATGATGAGGGGCTTGAATGCCTGGAAAGAGGGGGTCTCTTCCGGCGAGGAACGGAGGGAAGACGGGTGGTAGGAAAGCAGGCTGTGGTAGCGGACATGGTGGAAGAGAATTCTGGTGAACCTCCTGGAGGCAAAAGGGGCGTCTGGGTAGTTGAGAAGAGCCAGACGTCTGAATGGAAGGCGCTGCGATAGGAGGCATAGGAGCGGGAGCCTCATTGACCGGACGAGGGAGTACGGGGGCCGCCGCTATCGGCGGAAGAGGTTCTCGGGCCGCCGCAACCGGCGGAAGAGGTGCAGGAGCCGCCGCGACCTACGGGAGAGGAGCAGGGCCGCCGCTACCGGCAGGAGAAAAAGTACTGCGCACACTAGCTGAGTCTGCCTGAGAAACACGGCCTGTTGGGCTGTGAGGCTAGTGACCAGGTCAGTAAGATTCGCCAGCATCCTCTGAAGTTCTGAGACACGGGTTCCCCTGAAGGAGGAAGCAAATTCGGCGTGATGCCGAGAAGTTGAGGCCGAAAGCCCTGTCGTCTGGCGCTTGAACGGAAGGTTCTCCTACATGTGTATTGCGAGCAACAGAGTTGGTTCGGCGCGTTCTAGCCACCATCGTCCCAAGGTCTCAATGAAAGCACCAAAAGATGTTGACGTAGGATGTAGGGAATCCCAAAAAATACCAAAAAAGAGAGAGAGTTCCGGAAGACGGCGACGCGCAAAGAGATAAGCCTGTTAGCGGAGGCTTAAGAGAGAGAGAGAAGAAGAGTTTGGGGCACCCAGAACAACACACAAAAATTTAAGGTGGTTCAGGGAGGAGGTCCCCTATGTCCACCGAGCGATCAGCGAAGAAATTTCACTAACGGGAAAAGGTAGCCGTGAAGGCTTAATACAATGTTTGGGAAAGAGAGAGAGAGAAAGAGCTCCTCAGTCGTGGCTCTAATACAATGAGAATAGGAGAATCAGGGAAGCTGCTTGCACTCTGGCCGCTCCTGTTGATCTCCTTGGTTTGATCTTTGATCTGTGATCTCGGATCCTCTTTCATGAAGACTAGACAGAGGTATTTGTAGGCAGCGGATGGTGCAGCTTTATCTTGGTTTTTTGGAGAAAAGGAAGTGAACAAGCTCTGAGTTCGCGCCGTTTGTCGGCCACCGAAGGGGCCAGAAGCTGCAAAAGGAGGATGCTAACTTTTAATATTGGTACTGCTTCTGGGGATCCGTGACAGCTGGGGCATGAGGACCCTTGATTTGTGTGTCTTGGAAAGAAGGCTTTGTACGGGAATCGATGTGGTTGGGCCAAGCTGATTGTGACAGGCACCGCTTTGTAATATCGAGGACGATGTTACCAGGGATGGTCCTGGCTCGTCGTGGACGATGCTTGGTTAAACCCTCGTGTTCGAGGTTTGACCGAGGTCTGACCTGTGAGAACAGAGATGGATTAGTTAAATGAAATGAAGGCCAAAAGCCATTTAGGCGCTACATGTACGGCAGGGATACAGCGCTGGAACCACGTGTTTACAGTTTTCCTTTTTAGACCAGACTGAAGTTTTCATCTTCTCCTATCCGCCATCTCTAGACTGATTTTCCTTCTCCTTTGTAAGATTTTCAGAGATTAGTAGGAGAGAATGCGAATCGGCAGGAAACCGTCCCATCTTATCCTGACAGGTCTCGGGCAGTGTGTTCGTCATCGCGACGGTTCGCATTCCAGGACCCATATTAATGTTCGCGCCCTGACAATGCGGGTGACTGATGTCAATGCGTGACTCCGAAGCTGCATCCCAGCCATACACGTGGCACTTCGGGAATCTAACTTTTTTACATTTTTCTTATTGCTAGTAACTTTTGTTATCTGCAGGAGTGAAACCTCGGGCCCAACGCTCCAACCAACTGAACAAAAGAACGTCATGCCCGATGTTCCCTGGCCTCTCTTAAATATCGATGACAATGTTCTTCAGCTATGTCTGTCATCGACAACTTGCATCAAGTGCATCATTACCAAAGTAGCACGCCTCCCTTTGGCGTACACACCAAGGACTCGCGTGCTCTTGCCGGCGCGAACCATCAGTGCAATCACTGCAATCAGGGAGGATAAAGCTTTCCGCCCACTAGTTCCAGCTCCCCTAATGGCTGACAGCTGAGGGACCATCAAGATGGGCCTAGCTTTTTTCTTTTCAAGAAATCTGGGATAAAGCATCCTTTTCAGCAATATTTAAGCCACTAAACGGGCATAAAGAAAAAGGAGGAACAACAAGGACGATCAGAGTACGAGCAATCTGCTTTCACTATATTGGAGCCCCAACTGAGGAGCTCTCTCTCTCTCTCTTTCTTCTTCCCTCTCTCTCTCTTTCTTCTTCCCTCTCTCTCTTTCTTCTTCCCTCTCTCTTTCTTCCTATCCAACTTATTCTCCTTCTAGCATTGTATTCGCTCTCACGGCTGCTTTTTCTATAGTGAAATCACCTGGCCACCCGGTGGACGTAAGGGATTCCCTCCCTGAACTACCTTAAACCTCTGTGTGTTGCTCTGGATACTCCCTCTCATCTGAGCCTTAACCAACAGGCTTAGCTCTCTGCGTGCCGCTATCTCTCAAGACTCTCTCTTTATGTTTCATGGGATCTCCTATATCCTACGTCAACAGTTATATACTTTAATTAAGTTTATATGTATTTTAATCTCTATAATATATGTTTTTATAAAATACATGATTAAGTACAAAATTTTCAAATATATATTAAAAATGTAAATATATTGATATAAATATCAATTTAGTTATAAATTGAATAGATTTTATTTTAAGTGATTTAATTTTATGTAAAAAAAATTAAATAAATTTATATTAAATAAAATATCATCAAATTTTTATTAATTAATTAATGAAAAAGTTTGACTGCCGACCACAATCCCACCACAAACTTGAGCTGGGGAAGTCCAGAGGGTCACCTTTATCTTCTCTCTCACCCTTTTTTCAATTCGCACACTCGTCTTCTGGAATAAGTTTTTTTTTTTTTTTGACAGATCGTCTTCTTGAAGTTGCTTGCACATATGCAAGTCTATGGCCTCCGGCATCCCCCTACCCCGCTGCCGTTATTCACCCCATCACGGTCAAAGCACCGGTCTCCGACGAGTTGCGCCGCTACTAACGCCGGCAGATCCAGCCCAAGCCCCGCCCCCGCCCTCTCAGTTTCCGACGAGGAGCTGGCCGCTCGCGGGTTGAGGGTTCGTCGGAGCCCGGGGGGGCTGGACCTCGAAGCTCTCAACGCCGTTTTCGCCCGCGTCGGGTTCCCTCGGCGCGACGAGGCGCGGATTCGGCTCGCGCTTGAGCACACGGACGCCGTGGTGTGGGTCGAGGAGGTGATTCTGGCAAATAAATATTTGCCTCACATGCTAATCTTGTTGGATAAATTCAAGCCATTTTTTTAGTAATTATATATGTTTGGTTGAAAATGCTTAAATTAGGATTAAAAAATAAAGAGAAGAAATTAGAGTGAAACTTTACTCTTAAATAAGAGTAAAGCAAAAAAAAATAATAAAGTTTCCCCTAAGATCTCTCTTGGAAGGAGAGAAGTGAAAAAACAAACACCTTGTTATCAAAAGGGAGCTCTGTTGCTGTTAACACGTGGTTCCAGCGCTGCATCCCAGTCATACACGTGGCTCTCGGGTGGCATTAACTTCTTATTTTGCTTTTATTCTCGCAGGTCTCAAACTTCGGTCAAACTTCGACCATCGGGTTCAGTCAAATATCATCCACGACGATCCAGAATCACCTCTAGCAAACATCGATAACGATGATCCTCAGTTGCACCTGTCGCAATCGGCGTGGCCCGATCGCGCCGTTTCCCATACAAGACACTTTTTTCAGACATGTAAATCAAAGACCCGCATGCTTCAACCATCACAGATCTCTAGAAAAAATACCAAGATCAGGGAGACAAGCTTTCCATCCGCTACTTTCGGCTCCTCCAATGGCCGATAGCAGTAGAGCCATCAGCATGGGCTCAGCGTTTGTTTACTTCCTCCCCTTCCAAAAAATCAGGATGGAGTTGCATTATCCGCTGCTTATAAATACCTTTAACCAGGAGGAGGCAGAGGCAGATTTTCCTCATCTCTTTGTAACAAGAGCTCTCTCTCTCTCTCCCTCTTTTTCTTCTTCTCCAGCTTATTCTCCTTCTAGCATTGTATTCGCCCTCACGGCTGCTTTTTCTAAGTGAAACCTCCCTCACTGGCGCTCGGTGGACGTAGGGGATTTCTTCCTTAAATCACCTTAAACATTAGTGTGTTGTTCTAGTTGCATACTACTCTCTTTTAAGCCTTAATTACGAGGCGTAGCTCTCTGCGTTCTGCCGTCTCTCGGAGCTCTCTCTCTTCTTTTCTCTCTGTGTTTCTTGGGAACATCTCACGTGAACATCTTCTAGTGCTTTCATTGAGACCTAAGAGAATGGTGGGTAAAACGCACAGAGCCAACTCTGTAGCCCGCAGCACACACGCAGGAGAACCATCTGTCAGGGCGCCAGGTGATGAGGCTTCCGCTTCAATGTCCCGGCATCGTGCCGGATCTACTTCTTCCTCTAAAGATACTCGCATTACAGAGTTGCAGAGGATGCTGGCAAACCTCACCGATTTGGTTACTGGCCTTACAATACAACAGGCCGTGATCCTCAGGCAAACTCAACCAGTTTGCGCCGTCGTCTTGCCTCCTGTACCTCTTCCGCCGATTGCGGTGCCGCCTCCACCTCTCCCGCCGGTTGCGGCGGCCCGTGAGCCTCTTCCGCTGGTCGCGGCGGCCCGTGAGCCTCTCCCGCCGGTTGCGGCGGTGCCTCCACCTCTCCCACCGGTTGCGGCGGCGCCTCCACCTCTCCCGCCGGTTGCGGCGACTCCAGCCCCTTTCTTGCTTGTCGCAGCGCCTTCTATTCAATCGTCTGGCTCTTCTCGGCCACCCAGATGCCCTATTTCTGCTCAAGAGGTCCCCCAAAATCTTCTTCCACCATGTCCACTACCGCAACCTACCTTTCTTCCTACAACTTTCCCTCCTTTACTAGCTGGGCGCAATCTACCCTTTATCGGAGCTCAGGCCCTCCCATATGGACCTGACCCTTTCTTTGGCCTGCTGGACGGCAACGCCCCTTTCTCTGACGCCATCCAACAGGCGCCAGTCCCGGAAGACTTCAGACCACCCCGACTTGAGGCCTACAAGGGTGCCACCAATCCCCGTGAGCATATTCAGGGATTCGAGGCTGTTGTTCGCTATCGTTAGCCCGACGAAGCCGCCAAATGTCACCTCTCGGCCAATACTCTGAAGGGAGCGGCTTTCAGTTGGTTCGTGAAGCTGCCCAGGGGTCACATCTGTTCCTACGAACACCTGAAGTGGGACCTGATCGCCTGCTTCATTGGCTGGACACGGATGGTCGTTTCTGATATGGTGCTAGCAAATATAAAACAAGGCGAGAAGAAAGTCTGCGAGACTACACCAACAGCTTTTTCACCGCGATAGCAGAAGCAGGAGATGTTGACTTTGCCGTGGCTATGCACAACCATCGGAGGGGCCTCAAGAGCGGCGACTTGTCCAATTCCCTCCAACTGGTTAAATCTCGAAGCTATCCAGAGCTACCAGGGCCAGCCAGTTCGTACTGCTAGAGGACGCTGAAGCTTCTCCTCCCGACATCTTCGGAGTCAAGAAGGAGAGGAAGAGGAAACATCGCGGCGATGAGACACCGTCCACAATGGTTCGCGGAGTAAGGAATCATGGCAGGGGCCAAAGGAGGCCACAGCAGGCCCGCGAGCAAAGGCATCTCTTTTCCCGGCCGCTTACTGAAGTATATGCGGCGGCCGTGAAACAAAGTTGGATTCGTCCTACAGGGCCCAAGCCAGAGCCACCGACCGGAGTGGATCCGTAGAATTACTGCGAGTTCCATGAGAACTACGGGCACAAGCTTCACAAGTGCCGTGCATTAAGAGCCCTGCTAGACAAGTTAGCAGGCCAGGGCAAACTTGAAGAATTCATACTGATGGCACTCACATTCAATGCCGCGCAGAAGGGCAAGACCCCAACAGACACGGGGGCTCCGGCCCAGGCTCTACAGCCGCTAGGTTCTAGTCAGCCGACGCGGTCCTATCCCCCAGCGGCAAGGACGGTCAATACCATCTTTAGCATTGACCCTGCTGCTCCGCACCGAAGGGTGGTTGAAGTGGACGGCATCTCTCATCAGCCCTCTTCTTCCATCCCACTCATTTTCTGTCATGAAGATCTCCCCCCCATGAGCAACCCTCACAACGACCCAATAGTGGTCACTGCCCGTGTCATTGACTTCGATGTTCGGCGAGTGCTCCTCGACTCAGGAAGCGCGACCGATATCTTTTTTGAATCCGCCTTCCTCCAGATGGGCCTCAGGGAAACGAACCTTCTCCGCGCAGGAACTACTCTGCTGGGTTTCTCCGGAGAAAGGGTTCAGCAGCTGGGATTCATCTATTTGTCGGTTTCTTTTTGCAATGACAACGACCACGCCATGGGTATGGTAAATTTCGTTGTCATCAGAGCTAAGTCAGGCTACAATGCTATCCTGGGGAGGACTATTCTCAACTCCTTCGGGATGGTGATCTCTATGCCCCATCTCTGCGCAAAGTTTCCTACCTCTAGAGGCGTTGTCACCATCAGAGGAGACCTCCAGCAGGCCACCCGATGTTTTCAAATCGCAGCGCAGCTTGTTGTTGACCATCTGGACCCAAGGGAGTCTCTGCCTCTCATGCCACAGGAAGGGGTTATCAATGTATCAGTGAGGGGAGAAGGATCTTCAAGAATTGTAAATATATCTTCTTCCATGAATGCAAACCAGCAAGCAGATGTCACTGCTTTGCTTTCTGAGTATGTAGATGTCTTTGCTTGGTCCCCCAAAGATATCTCGAGGGTTGACAGGGCTATCTGTGATCATCGCTTGAGTATATCTACTGACATCATTGCCGCAAAGCAGAAGAAACGGGTCATGGCAGGGGAAAGGCAGAATGTCGTCGAAGAAGAAGTAAACAAACTCTTGAAAGCATACTACATCAGGGAAGTCCAATACCCACGGTGGCTTACCAATGTTGTCATGGTAAAGAAAGCCAGCGGGAAGTGGAAGATGTGTATAGACTTCCGGGCGCTCAACCAGATTTGTCCCAAAGACACCTATCCTCTTCTGCGCATCGATATGATGGTAGATTGCACATCCGGATACAGTGTGATGAGTTTGTTAGATGCTTTCTCCGGGTACCATCAAATTCGGATGGCTAAAGAAGACGAAGAAAAACTGCTTTCATCACCGACTTTGGTACATATTGTTATAATGTCATGCCCTTCGGTCTCAAGAACGCCGGCGCCACCTATCAGCGCATGATTGACGTCGTGTTCAATGGCCAGAGGGGGAGAAACCTCGAAGCATATGTTGACATTCTAGTCAAGAGTCGGAACATGGAGGAACATTTTGCAGACCTCAGAGAAACCTTCGATACTCTCCGAAAGTTCAATCTCAAGCTGAACCCCACTAAATGTACTTTTGGCGCAGCCTCAGGGAAGTTCTTGGGCTACCTAATATCAGTCAGAGGAATAGAGGCTAATCTAGATAAAATCTCAGTAGTCCTCAGCATGTCTTCTCCCCGATCATTAAGGGAGATTCAGAAGCTCACCGGCAGAATCAATAGCCTGGAGAGATTCATTTCCAAGGCTGGTGATAAGTGCTTGCCGTTCTTCCGGTGTCTTTGCTAGGGTAAAAAAGGCCACTGGACCAACGAATGTGAAGCTGCCTTCACAGAGCTGAAGAAATACTTCAAAACTGCACCAATGCTTGTGGCGCCAAAAATAGGGGAGATTTTATCCCTTTATCTAGGGGCATCAGATGCAGCGGTTTTGGCTGTCCTCGTGAACGATGATAAGGGGATCCACCGCCCTATTTTCTACATCAGCCATATACTTGTTGATGCGGAAACTCGATACTCCACGTTGGAAAAACTCGCTCTTGCTCTCCTAGTGGCCGCAAGGAAGTTACGTCCATACTTTCAGTCGCATACCATCCAGGTGGTTACTGACCAGCCTCTCCTGAAGGTATTACACACCCCCGAGGTTTCGGGAAGGCTCCTCAAATGGTCCATTGAACTTGGCGAGCTTGACATCAAATACATCCCGCGGGTAGCAATCAAAGCCCAAGTGCTGGCCGACTTTGTTGCTAAATTTTCTACTTCAGAGTCACCACCCACTGAAAGCAAGGCTATTCCATGGTCTCTCCACGTTGATGGCGCTTCTAGACTTCAATCTCAGGGAATTGGAATTCTTCTCATCAGCTCCAGGGGAGTCGCCCTACATCGAGCGGTAACCCTTCAGTTCAAAGTTACCAATAATCAGGCGGACTATGAAGCTGTCATTGCAAGACTGGAGTTCACCCTTAGAATATTGGTAAAACATATACAAGTATTCAGCGACTCCCAGTTGGTTGTCAATCAAGTCAACCACACCTACGAAACGAAGGACGAGATTTTAAAGAAGTATCTAGTAAAGGTCCAATCCTTAATCTCTCAGTTCGACGATTTCTCCTTGACACATGTCCCCCGAGAGGAGAACCAGGTGGCAGACCATCTCGCGAAAGGGGGGCTCCCCGACTTTCATCAACACCAACTATCCGAAAAGCCCAGCTACAAGTATGCGGAAATCCATAGCTCTGAGCAAACACCTTGCTGGATGGATAGGATTATCAATTATCTAAAAAATGGGGATCAGCCCAGCAATCAACAAGAGGCCAAAAGACTGAGGCTCGAATGTGCCAAATACGTCTTTATTGGAGACGAACTGTACAGAAGATCCTATGCCAGGCCACTCACAAAATGCCTAAGGCCTGAAGAAGCTCAAAAAGTTATGGAAGCTGTTCACAAAGGGGAATGCGGAACTCACGCTCGCGGCCGAAGCCTGATCACGAGATCCTGGGCCAGGAATTCTTTTGGCTAGATATTCACAAGGATGCTCAGACATTCGTAGAGAAGTGCCCTCAATGCTAATACTACGCTGACATGCGGAGACAACCTACCGGTTACTTTAAGCCCATCAACTCATCCTGGCCGTTCGCCGTCTGGGGGCTCGACTTTCTGGGGTCGATGCCTACGGCCATCCGTAGCTACAAATGGCTGCTAGTCGCTGTTGATTACTTCACAAAGTGAATAGAAGCAAAGCCTCTTGCTCAACCTACTGCCCAAAAGGCCGAGAGCTTCCTATAGGCAAACATCGTCTGTAGATATGGGATTCCCATGGTCATTATCACGGATAATGACACACCTTTCGCCAATCAGTTGATTCACAACTTCTGCGGCAAACATCGGATCAACCTCAAGTATGCATCTGTTTGGCATCCTCACACTAATGGACAGGCAGAAGTTGCTAACAAGAACATTCTGAATATTTTGAAAAAATGCCTGGATGGCGCCAAAACTCGCTGGCCAGATGAGCTGCCAGTCGCTCTCTGAGCTTATAACACTGCCCCATCCGAGGTTACTCAGGAGTCTCCTTTCTCCTTGGCCTTCGGAATGGATGTCGTCATTCCTGTCGAGCTGGAGCATTACTCCCCCAGGGTGGAAGCAGCAGCCAACTTCTATCCCGAAGATCTGCAAACCTGGATGAATGAGAACGATGATTCACGACGGGTTGATCTGGATCTCTTGGAACAAAAAAGACAAACAATCGCACTTAAACGGCTGGAACATAAACGCCGAATCGAACGATACTTCAACCGCAAGGTCAACCCCAGAGACTTCGCCCAAGGCGATCTGGTCCTCAAACGATGACTTCTTGCTGACAACAACTTGGGAGTTCCCAAGCTTGAGCCCAACTGGGAAGGCCCGTTCATCGTGTACAAGGTTGCGGGACCTAATGCTTACTATCTCATGACCTCTGAAGGCATTCAACTCCCCAGGACTTAGAGCGGGAATAATCTGAAGAAGTTTTATGCTTAAACCCTGGCACCTACTTGTTCCCATTCCTTACATATGGGATTCATATTGTGCAGATTTATCAGGAGTTATTCTATATTAATTCATCACAAAGCTCTTTGTTCAAAGCATCTCATGTTCTGGGGTTTTTTACGTTGTTGATCCTGTTGCTGATAACTCATGTCGAGATACTCATGTTATCTAAAGCATAACTAGCCTATCATCTATTGCGCAGGCATTATGCTGCAGGTATGACTCCCAATTTCCAAGCTTCAATCATTGTTGCCGAGGTAATATCACCTCGTACACGATGATTTATTATACTCACTATATATATGGAGGTCACGGAGCCTAGTTACGCCTCGCAGGCGGGGTCTCCTACCTACATTCGGAACCTTCCCATAAGCCTATCTGGCTAGCGGAAGGCCAGAAGGCATAACCTTAGGGCAGTCCCTGCTATCTACTCATGATACTGGTTCCCCCTAAGCAGAGTGCCTTCGCTTCCCACTAGGATCTGTCGCTCTAACGGAGGTCAGCCCACGCCTCAAGTACAAACATCTCTACAATATTTCAGACGATCTAAGTCCTTTTGACATCGGGTCAGATAACTTCTCCTAAGCAGGATCTCCACTACTATCATTACTTCTTCCTTGTGTAGGATTATAAAGAAGTACGGCTTCAAAGCCCTAAATATTCTATCTATTTAACTTGCACTTGCCTCAAGTACAAACATCGTTCACAATGTTTCAGACTGACCTAAGTCCTTTGGGCAACCAATGTGCAAAGAAATAGTTTCAAAGTTCAAACTAAAGATGCTTTATGTGATTCAAAGTCCTTTATTATAAACTCACTATGAAGGATGTTCTCATAAAGATACAGTCAGAGCATCTCAAATTTACTCAGAAAGAAATATGTAAGAGAATGAAATGAAACTTGTAACAAGTTGTCATGAATAAAATATATTTCTTTTGAAAACTTGTTCTAAATGAATTGTGTTTGTATGTTTCTTTTATCTTTTTTTTCGTGTTTGAAGAAGGTACTACGAGATCAGAAAAGAAAAGAATAAAAATTCATAGGTATATGAAAGTGTAAAGCTAATGATAAATTCTAAGTTAAAAGATGAAACTAACTATTGTCATGCACGAGGTTAAGAAACATCGAACAACGATAGTTAGAAGAGTAAAAAGAACAGCGCATTCTGATGCTTTGTAACATCGTGCACGATTATCAAGGCGAATGCAGGGGAGAGATGCTTCGATATCCGTGCACCGCTTTGAATCCCGAACCTGTCAAAAAAATGGACGGCCAAATCGGGCTTGCGCGTCCATCAATAAGATCAAACGGCTAGAAGATGAGCCACAACGGTTCCCCATAAAGCCTTTTTCAAAAGAGGGGGAAGTTGAAACCTTATCTTCAAACCCTAAGAAAGAAATTTCCCAGATCTTGCTCGTCGCAAAACCTTGCCATGGGGGAAAGAGAGATTGAGTGGGCTGAGTTGGTCGTCCAGTTCGCGAACAACCCCAGCTATCAGGAGAGTCTCCTGATGGAGCACGAAGTGCTCAACACAATAAGGGCGTTTAGGGGAAATCCCAACCTCATGGTCATCCAGCCCGTCGCTGAGTTCCGTCCAAACAGACCCCCAGAAAGAGCAGTGTGCGTCTACTAAGCTCAGGTGGAGTACGGGATGATGCTACCTCCACAGCCGGAGTTCAGAGAGATCCTGAACTCCTATCAGATTGTGCCGGCGCAACTTTCCCCTAATGCCGTCGCATACATATACTCCTTCCTAAAGCTACTGCAGGCCCAGGAGATAACATGGAGTCTGACGTTATTCAGAGGCCTGTTTAGATGGATGGCGGTGCCTGGATACGGAGGATGCCTGGCCTTGAGGTCAAAGACGAGGAAGGCAATGTTCTCTGGGGCGAGTAGTTCTCATTCAGACTGGAGAGACTACTACTTTTTCATAGGCGGGGATTTGGGGATTCCCGTGAAGCCCGGAGTCTGCCCACCTGAGCTCATCGGGGATGCCAGATGGATGGCTAGAGAGGGAACGCTGACGAATCTAGAGAAGCTGAAGGGGTAAAACTGGCCCCTGAAGGACTTTCTTAGATACGTGAAGAACGACGTATCCTTGCTCGCGCAAGCGTTAGGGTATGTCGTCTTCAAGGAGACAGTCCCACTCCCTGGCACGGTCCTGATGAAGAGGGCTAGGAGAGGACAGCCCCCTGTCATCCAACTCAGCAAGGAGGTTACTGAGGTGGTGGGGGAGCAGAGAGAGGTAGAGATTCTGGAGCTAGTTTGTGGCGGAACCGCCATTGACGTGGTATCCTCATCAGAGGATACTGCGGACGACGGGAAGACCTTGGACGAGTTGATGGAAGATGTAGGCAAAGGGAAAGAATCTGCCACATCGGCCAAACCCAAGATGGTCCCCAAAGGTAATAAGGGGATCGTTCTTGGAGAAAATAAAGGAGAAAAGAAGGCCGAAGAGAAGGGCCAAAAGGGAGAAGAAGAGAAAGAAGTGAAGGGGGCAACTGTGAGTCCCTGCTTGGACTTGGTGCTGAAGGAGGTGCCTAAGCGGAAGAGGACCCCAAAGAAAAGAGAAGTCTAGAGCCCCCTTCGAAGAAGGGAAAGACTGCAGAGCAAGGTCAATCGGCTGTCAAAGGAGCATACGATTGGCAGCGAAATATTGACCCCCCTACCACATCAATTTTGCGGGGAGATTCGGAGACTATGTTTCAAGGATCGCCGTGGGAACGAAAGGAGATATGAGAAAACTCCTCCTGCTCTCCCAGCAATCGTCGGAACAAAACTGCGCACCCCCGAGGGACATGGGACTGACAGTAGGAGGTGGCTTCGTCACCAAGGATCTGGAGGAGAGAATGGAGAAAATCTCGACGCCAGATGCCTACGCCCAAGTAGCCAACAGGCTGGTTGCTATGAGAATCTCTCATAACTTCATCTCTCTATTACTTTCTGTTTAAATTGTGTTGACTTCGCTTCGTCTTTCAGGCGCTTGCTCTCTTGCCTCTGCTTTTGAACAAGACCTTAAGGACGGAGGAACAAGTGCTCAAGCAAGGAGGCCAACTTCATCAACGGGACGAAGAAATTGAAGCCTTGAAGGTCCAGCTTGCAGTAAAGTCTTCTCAGCTTGATGCCTCACAGGAAGAGAAGGCTAAACTGCAAGAGGAGTTTGCAGTTTATAAGTCTACAATGGGCGCGTTGAAGAACATACAAAAGAATTAAAGAAAAACACAAGGCTTCAGAACTTGGACAACTGGAGTAATAGTGTCAATCTCAAATATGAGAAGGACCTCCTCGCAGACTGATTTATTACTCTCCAGACAAAGCAGCAGGGCGCCCTCAAGAGATTTGCTGCTTCCCTCTCTTCACATCTTTGAATCCTCCATCTGCTAGATGAGTCTGAAGATGACAGGAGCGGGAATCAGATCATCGCCCTTCCCAGGGAGAGGCTTGCTGTCGCGCCACTGGAGGAATACTCTGACCTTCGTCAGGACCTTCGCAAGGAGAAGCAGGTGGATATCCCCAGCCGACATAGGTACCTTTGGGAGGAACATCTCCTGACCCGTAACTTCCAGCATCAAAAAATCTGTCCGGACCCTTGAGGCCACAGAAAGGAAGAACGGCTGGACCTCTGATGTTCTCCTGGTTCAAAACACTTGCATCAACCAGTGTTTGTAAGAGAACATCAATGGCTACTTGGCTCTTCACATGGTGACCTACGGCCGAAGCGCAGACAATATTCACCGCTCTTCTCACCGCCTCCGCCAAGTCCTCCATGCGACGCCCTCTCCATCCCAAGGTGTTATCTATTAGGGAGCGCATGGAGCGTATCTCGAACTTCAGCAGCTCCTCTCGGCGGTGGTTCTCAAAGGCTGCCTGCTTCGCCTTTGACTCTGCCTCCTTCGCCTCCGCAACTTCACCCCTGAGCCTATTTCTTTCCTTTCTCAAGGCCTCCTTTTCATCACTAAGCTCCTTTATTCTTTTTGGAGGTCCTTGACATGAGCAGAATGGGCTTGACCAACATCCGAGAGGGCGCGGTGAAATTCCCTCTTGCAACCTTGTTCTTACTAGCCCATTCTGAGTTACTAAGAGCTAGGGAAGCCAACTTATCTTCCAGCCTGTATTACTTCCTTATCTCTTCTATATGGTCACCTTGAGAGCACTTTGTAACATGCAACAAAGCACTCTCCAGCTTCGCTATCCTCTCTGATAGCGAACTTCCCCTCCCTCCTGACCCTTCAAAGATTTTACCACCTCCAGGACCTGGGAGGTGTTCTTCAGGATCCTCTCCTCTTCCCTCCTTATTTCAGTCAATCTATCCCCCAGATTGCCTCCTGACCCTTTAATGCCAAGGGTAACTTCAGGGGCAACCTGCGAAACCTCCTCCATCTCCTTAGTCACCTCTTCCATCTTGCTGCCTTCTCCCTTCCTTCCCTTCTCTTCCTTCTTCTCATCATTTCGAGCAACTGCTAGAAGAAGACGAGGAAAGAAAGGTATCTTTACCTTCGGAAGAAGAGGGACTGACTCACCAAGAAGAGCAGGACCGCAAATCACCAGAGGCGTCTTCTTCGCACTCCCTTCAGAGGGAGCCCCAAACTTGGGAAGGAGCCGCTCAATATCTTCATCTTTGAGCAGAATCCTCCCAGGCTCAAGTCTCTCTCCCGCAAGCATCTCGCCCACCACGCTCAGCTCCTTCTGCTCTCCGATTTTAAGAGACATCTTGACCGGAGAATCAGAGAGGTTCACCACCTCTGCCACCTTCTCCCCTCCTGCAGCTTCCTGTGCGGACTCCAAGTCTGCGCCAGAACCTTGGCAACCTTGGCTGCCGGAGTTTCTTCCGACAGGACCACGGGCGGAGCTCTTGCTGCTTTTTCCTGGAACACCAAAGCAACCCCCTTAGCTGCCATTCTCAGCGACCCTTCAGACGTCATCAGACTACTCTTCTTCTCTGGAGGAGGCGTGTCGATCGGTGGGCTCCCAGACCTCTTCTTCTTCAGAGGAAAACCCTTCAGAGTCGTCCACCTCTTCCTCTTCGTCATCTCTCTAACAGTCCACTCCCTTCCTTGCAGGATTCGTAAAGACTGGTGGGTGAGGATACGAATTGACAGGGTGCCACCCTGAATTTATCTTAACAAAACTTGGGCAGCGCATTCACCATCGCGACGGTTCGCATTTTAGGGCCCATATTAATATTCGCGCCCTGACAAATGCGGGGGGCTGATGTTAACATGTGGTTCCAACGCTGCATCCCAGCTATACACGTAGCTCCCACGCTGGTTCGGTCAAACATAGTCCACGACGATCCAAGATCACCTTTAGCAAACATCGATAACGATGTTCCTCAGCTGCACCTGTCGCAGTCGGCGTGGCCCGATTGCGTCGTTTCCCGTACAAGACACTTTTTTCAGACACACAAATCAAGGACCCGCATGCTTCAGTCATCACGGATCCCTAGAAGAAATACCAAGATCAAGGAGACAAGCTTTTCATCCGCTACTTCCGGATCCTTTAGTGGCCGACAGCACTATAGCCATCAGCATAGGCTCAGTGTTTGTTTACTCCCTCTCCTTCCGGAAAACCAAGATGGAGCTGCATTATCTGCTGCTTATAAATACCCTTGACCAGGAGGAGGCAAAGGCAGATTTTTCCTCATCCCTTTGTAACAAGAGCTCTCTCTCCCCCTCTCTTTCTTCTTCTCTAGCTTATTCTCCTTCTAGCATTGTATTCGCCCTCACGGCTGCTTTTTCTATAATGAAAACTCCCTCACTGGCGCTCGGTGGACGTAGGAGATTTCTTCCATGAAACACCTTAAACATTGGTGTGTTGTTCTGGTTGCATACTCTACTCTCTTTTAAGCCTTAATTACGAGGCCTAGCTCTCTACGTGTCGCCGTCTCTCGGGGCTCTCTCTCTTCTTTTCTCTCTGTATTTCTTGGGATCCCCTACATCTCACATCAACAGTTGAGAAAAGCTAGTTGAACAGTTGGAGTTGGACAGAGTCAAAAAAAAAGTGAACACTCCCGGATAAGAGTTTCCCTTAAGAAGAAAAGTATTACGTAAAGTGCATTTGGGAAATTGTTATCTCGGATCTTCCTTTTCACCATAAATACCTATATTTATGATAAAAAAATAGCAAATGGTATTAGGTGGGGTTAGGTAACCCTTATTAATGTTGAAAGGCTAGACGGCATGGGCGGCAATTAGACCTGGGCACGGGCCCAGGGACCCGCCCGCCCCGATCCGACCCGACCCGAAAATTTTAGGGCTTGGGTTGTAATAAAATTTCTATCTTATTCTTTCAACCCGGCCCGGCCCGGCCCGATTATTTTTATGAACGGGCTTGGGAATGATCATCGGGGACCCGGCCCGACCCGGCCCGGCACTAAAGGCTTCAACTTCAAGTCCCAAGGCCCGTCCAGACTCCAGAGTCTCCAGACTCCCGAGTCCCACGCCGGCTCCTCCTTTCCTGATTTCTTTAATTCTTTTCCATCTTGGCTCTCGCGCAGTCGGCGACTACCGACTACAAAATTCCTCTGTTGCGGTGCCGGCGTGCCTCCTCTCTTCCCTAAGTTCCCACTTCCCCTTCCCTCTCAGAGACTGAGGTCTCGTGCTCGCGTGCTGCCACCTCCCTTCCCCTTCCCTCTCAGTGCTCTCACGCTCGGCGGCTCAAGGCCGACGTGCCGCCTCCCTTCCCCTGCTCAGTGCTCTCACGCAGCCACGCTCGAGACCGGTGTGCGGCGTGTGCCGCCTCCTTTCCCCTTCTCAGCGCTCTCACGCAGCCACGCTCGAGTCCAACGACTGGATTGTTTGAAGGAAAAACCCTAGGTTTGGTGCTACAGTGCTTCTGCTTCCACCTTTGCTGCGGTGCTGCTCTGCTGCATGCCTGCGTTCTGTTCCTCCCTGAATCCCTTCCTAATTTCTTCCCTTCTCTCTTAGTTTCCAGTCGGCAACTGGATCGTTTGAAGAAAGAACCCTAGGGTTGGTGCAGTGCTGCTGCTCTTCTGCCTCTGCCGAATTTCCGCCTCTGCTTCCAAATGAATGCCTTGGATCTTCCACCTTCCTTTGCTCAGGAAATCAATGCCTTGGTCTATGGCTCTATGCCTTCCTAACTTCATACCTTGTGAATTTGGATTTTGAGGGGTGGAGGGTTGTTTGGGACTTGGGAGTTTAGATTTAATTTTTGATATTTTGGAAAAAAATATTGTAACTTATAATTTTTATTGTTATGATGTTATGCTGTAAACTTATAATAGGATTACAAGAGCTAAATTTTTGTATGATATTTTATATGGTGCTCAACTGCTTATATTATTTCAAAATTTAAATTATATAGTAATCTTAATATTTAAGATTTTTGGAGTAAAAACTTGTTATGTAATATGTAGTCATGTAGAGAAGCTTAACATTTTTTTTCTGGTTATAGAAAAGAGCTTATCATTCGGCCCGGCCCGGCCCGACCCGGCCCGGCCCGGCCTGGCCCGAGGCCATCTCGGGCTTGGTCATGTACATTGACCCAAATATATATATATGGGTGTGATTTAACCTGCTCACTGGGTGACCCGGCCCGAGTTGGCCCGACCCGAGCCCGGCCCGAGCCCGAAAGATGCCCAGGTCTACCGGCAATACAGTTTACCTATGTTGCCTACCAGGCTGAGCTTTAATGATGAATATCTCCCCCTACATTAAACTAATAGGGACAAGGTTATGATATGGCAAGTGCTGCTTGCTAGGGATCTATTTGTGTGACACTGTTCGACTGGCTTCGAGCTATTCAGCTCTAAGGCGTAATTCAAGAAAATACTCCGAATCTTGTTTGGGATCGTAATTTAGGTGACCAATTAGTGAATCAGTCTAAATCTGCCATGTGTTAGGTTTTAGCTACACATGGCAGATTTTTCCCTTAACAATTTGCTCCTCCTCTCCCCGGGGGTCAGTGTGGGGAATTTTATATCCGTAGACTAGCTGGCGAATAGCTGTACCTTGAGAGAAGGGAGTGTCGCAGCCACTCCTTTAAACCTTGCCATTAAAAGGGGCAGAAGCTCTCATTGGCACCTCTCCTAATCGAGTTTGGTAAGGAGAGAAGCTGAGCAATCTTAGTATGCAAAAAGAGGAGGTCCCTCTAAGCCTCGAAAATAGGGCCTTCACCAACCAATTCGGTGAAGCTGTTGAATGTCGCCGATTGATGACAACTTGTGAGTTGTGACCAAAAGGTAAATTCGAGAGGTCAGTCCAACGCATCCTATCAAGGAGAGATGCGCTGCTCCTCCCGTGGTACAGGAGCAAGTTTTGCTGTCGCCATTGCAGGTTCCTGATGTTGTATTCATTCGCATCGATTTTTCATCTTCTAAGGGCAAAAGGGAGGCTTCTCTTGAGCTTCGGCCCTAGATGCCGAAGTCGGAGGCAACGCTTGCTAATCCATCAGCGTTAGTCCATTTGCTGACCTTGCCAGAACATCATGGGGATGTGGTAATTTGGGCACCAACTGAGTTGGTTGGGGTCGCCAAAGAGCAAGTTTGGATGACACGATTGAGTGGCTGCACTCAGGAACTACTCTTCCTCGCACGTTGATGTGACCAAGAGAAGTCGGAAAGGAGGATTTTGGCGCTGGAGGCCGAATTGGCTTTGGTTAAGGCTTTCGAGGAGCTTCCTGAGATCCAGGCTCGTTCGGAGGCAACAGTGACGGCATTGTGCATCAGCGAACATCAGCAGGAGGCGAAGGAGGAGTTTGAAACTGTTCGGGCCTAGTGGGACGAGTTGCTGTAGTTCGCCGATTTCATCATCGAAGTAGCTGCATGTTGCCATTTGTGCCGTTGAGAACTCTTCTTGCCTCAACCTCACAACTGGTGTTACTTTTAAGCTCAATACTTGGATGAGTCTCCACCAATCTTTATTGTTCTTATGGTATATATTTTAATCTTTAAAAGATGTTATTCGGCTCTCAATGTATCTGTTTTTGAGGATGAACACTCTGCATTTAAGTCTAATTAATACTTTTTTTAAGTTGTTTTTTTTATGAAAACTTTTTTAATTGTTTATTAATTTAAAACGTACAAAAAAATTTTAATTTGTTGTGATTAATCCAACAGGTGAAAAGTGCCGACGGCACTGCGAACGGCAACGACGGCGTTTGCGGGGCGCCAGTGGCCTTCGCTCGGGCAACGGGGGACGGGGTGTTCAACGCAGTGGTTTGGGACGTGGTGGTGGAGCCGGAGTTGCAGGGGACGGGGCTCGGCCGCGCTGTCATGGAACGGCTCGTCGCCGATCTCCGCCGCCATGGAATCACCAACATAGCGCTGTACGCGGAGCCGCAGGTGCTCGGATTTTACCTTCCGCTTGGCTTCACCGCCGATCCGGACGGCGTGAAGGGGATGGTCTACTCTCGCCGGAAGAAGAAGAGATGAAGGCTCGGAATGCTATTCGAAATCAGCAGAAAATAATGATCTATCGCTCAACACATGTCAAAAAACTATCGCTTAACATGTCATCAAAATTTTCTATCCTGAATAAAAAAAAAAAAATTCTATCAAAATAAAAAAAAATGTCATCAAAAAAACAAAAAAAAAAAAGCACTATTGCTTAACATAATTATTTTTTGAGTAAATTGCTGGTAGGTTCTTATAGTTTATCTAAAATTATATTTTAATACATATTTTTTAAAATATTTTATTTAAGTTGCTAATTGAAAAATATACAGTTTTTTTTTTTTGAAAAAATATACGGGGTCTCTTTTTTGAGGATCAACAAATTTCAAGAAGTAATGGTAAGAATTAAAAAGAAAACAACGCATCATAATTTTATGTGAAAAATCTTGTGGAAAAAGTAAGAAAGAAGAAGGGCTTCACTATCAAGGCGAGCGGTAGTGGAGTTCAACCTAGATTTCTCGGAGATGGATATGGTATTCAATTGTTGAATCCATACCAGAGGGCCCACTACTGTCGGCAACTGGAGGAGCTGGTAGACCCTGACGTCTTGGTCCTCACAATTCCTTTGGGAATCTGTGGCGATCGGAGCACGCAGGTCCTTGGTTAGTGTGAGCAATAGGAACTTGCGCCATCAGGAAGTGTGAGGTCGCTGGGTTCTGAAAGTAACGGTACAGCTGGGTAACATCGTATCCGATGATGCCGGAGGATGGCTCGAAATGATGTTTGATGAGAGCCGGGAAATATCGCGCCCGATGCTTGGGGGCTGCCGTAGCTCAATCCTTGTAATCGATGATGCGAGGGTCCGAAGCATCGGGATCAACGTTGATGCCTGCAAAAGAGGAGGTGCGTTATTACTTAGAAATGAAAAAAAAGAGGGTTTAGAGCGTCTCCCTAAATACCACGTGTATGGCTGAGATGCAGCGCTGGAGCCATGTGTTAACATCAGCTCCCCGCATGATAGGGCGCGGACATTTATGTGGGTCCCAGCATGCGAACCATTGCCATGGTGGGCGCGCTGCCCAAGGCTTGTTAGGATAATGTCAGAGCGGTGCCCCAGCGATTCGTATTCCGGCTGGTTTTCCCCTTAAAATCCTGCGAAGGAAAGAGAGAAAAAGCGTTAGGAAAAAATGGTGGATGAAGATAACTGGGAGGGCCTGCTCGTCTTGTCGAAGAAGAAGAGGGCGAGCAGTTCTCCGCCAGGCGCTCCGCCTCCTAAGAAGAAGAGGGCGGAGGAACTCCCCCGGAAAAATGAGGTACCGCCAGGGTCGGCGGCAGCGAATGTGGCTCCGGTAGACGCGACGGTAACGAAAACGCCGCCGTTAAGGGTGGCTAGGGTCTTGATGAAAACTCTAGGGTCCGCACAAGGGACGGAGGAGAAGAAGAAAGAAGCAGAGGTGGTGGACATCACTGACTCCCCTATCAAAGCGCTGCTGGAGGGTAGGGAGCGGAGAGAGTTGAGTGTCGCTCACAGGACGCCCGAAGGGAGAATCCTTCTTCCCGGGAAACTGATGTTGAAGGATGAAGACGTTGAGCGGCTTCTTTCTAAGATGGGTGCACTACCCTAAAGGGATTTGATGAAGACACCCCTGGTAATATGCGGTCCTGCTCCTCTTGGTAAGCCAATCCCTCCTCCTTCTAAAGCAAGGAGACCTTCATTTCCTTGTCCTCTTTCAGCAAGTGCTCGAGATGATGAAAAGACGGAAGAGAAGGGAAGGAAGAGAGAAAAAGGCAAGATGGAGGAGGCGACTAAGAAAAAGGAGGGGGTTCCCCAGGTTGCCCCTGAGGTCGCACTCGGCACTGAAGGGACAGGAGGCCACCTGGGGGAGAGACTGTTTGAAATAAGGAGAGAGGAAGAGAAGATTCTGAAGAACATCTCCCTGATCATAGAGTGATAAAAAATTTAAAAAGTCAGGAGGAAAGGGAAGCTCGTCATGTTAGGAAGATAGCAGAGCTAGAGAGTGCTTTGTTGCAAGCCACAAAGCGCTCTCAGGCTGATCACAGGGAGAACCTAGGGAAGTTATACAAGTTGGAAGATAAGTTGGCTTCCCTAGTTCTCAGCAACTCAGAGTGACAGGCAAGGTTGAGGCTGTAAGGGGGGAGTTCCACCGCACCGCCTCAGAAATAAGTCAAGCACACTCTGCCCACGTCAAGGACCTCCAAAGAAGAATAAAGGAGTTCAATGACGAAAAGGAGGCCTTGAGGAGGGAAAGGAACAGGCTCAGGGCTCGAGTGTCGGAATCAAATGAGGCAGAATCTAAAGCAAAGGAGGCTGCCCTTGAAGCCAACTGCCGGAATGAGTTGATGAAATCTGAAATACGCTACATCCGCTCCCTGATAGAAAAAGGATTGGGATGGAGGGGACAGCACATGGAGGACCTGGAGGAGGCAGTGAGGAGAGCGGTGAACATCGTCAGTTCCTCAGCTATAGGTTACCATGTGAACAGTCAAGTAGCTTTTGATGTACACCTGTAAACACTGGTAGATGTAAACATTCAGGAACCAGGAGAACATTAGAGGTCCGACGATCCTCACTTCTACGGTCCCAAGGGTCCAGACAGGTTCTTTGATACTGGAAGCCAAGGTTTGGAGGGGGTTCCTTTCACAAATGACTATGTGATGCGGGCCGGATGAATGACGATGTAGTTTAGAGATCAGCAATTTTATAAAGCAGATTTTCACAAACTAATGCTTGAATATAAGAGAATAATTTTGCGATGATTGAGAAATTAATTAAGCCCGCAAAACTAATTACTTTTAAAATTTTAAATAAATTAGATCGAATGTAATTGAAAAATTATCAATTCAGATTAGGGCGCAATCCGGTTTTCAACAAGTCAGAAACGGAGAACAGGATTAGGGATCTTACAATATTTAACCAACAGTAATTGAAAATCACTCAATAATGAAAGGTCGCACAGGCAGGAGAAGTTCAGGCAAATCACAAACGAGTAGAAAAATTCAGATTATTCGATTTTACTAGATTAAAAGTTTTGTTGAAATTCGTACCTGAACCAAAAAACTCAGGGACCAAAACATAATTCTCCCAAATAGGACGAGGTCGGCGCTTGGGCGCGAGAAACTGGCGTGCGGGTGCGATGGTGGGCTGGCGCGTGGGCGAGGCGAGCGCGAGCNGGCGACAGGTCCGGGTGCGCTGAGGGGCGCATGGGGCAGCAGACTGGGCGCGATCGGCGGCGGCGAGCTGAGCCGTGTACTCGTGTCGCCGTAGTCTGCGCGGGAGTCGGCGTAGGCGCGTCGTCGGTGATGTGAAAACCTGACGACGTGATCACGTCGAACCGGCGAGCTAGATCTAAGAATGCAAACAAGCAGGCAAAGTGGTTAAGGATGAGTCGAGACAAATACTGAGGGTACAAGATGAATGGAATCTAACCCGGAGTGAAGAGCTAGAGCAGGTGGAGTTTAGGGATTCTCACCCAAGGCCCAAGCCCTTCCCTATCTAGGATATCGATTCATTTCAGAATCAAATAATCCCCAAGGGAAAACACAACTCAAATTTATTTAGCATTAAGAAAATAAGAGTGACAGGGAGGCGTTTATATAGGCCTCCATACAGACTGACTCAATAAAGAAAAAAAATACATAACGTAATAAATTCCTCACACAAACGACGAAATACTAGATAACATGCCTAAAATAATGATCATCAAAATGAAAACAACTAATACAAAGTAAATGCGAGAAATAAAATCATCCCAAAATGGAAACTCCAATCAATCAGAATGAATAGGAGATTTCCAATCCATCGAGTCAGCGATCCGCAGCATCCATATTTCCAAATCAGTCCTAATAATCAATCAATCGAGATCGAAGCAGCATGGCTAGATCTCGGCCGTCGACGGTAAACTCTGCCAGGAATGAATCGACGGTCAATCGTGGTGTCCCCATCAACTCTCCCCGGGTGGGAAAGACTCGACTCTATCGAATAGGGGTCCTCTCTGCTGTGATATCTCTCTAGCAAATCTGGATCAAGCCTCTGCAGCTCATCTCTGGTAATCCATGAATCTTCAGACGGAGGTAAACCTTTCCAACGAACCAAATAACGCTGGTATCCTCAATTTCTTGTGAAAATTATCTGCTCATCAAGTATTTGCTCTATTTGTTCCTGTTTGTAAGTGAATTTGGCTGGTGGACACTCAGGTAAGGATTCACTCTCAATGGGTAACGAAGGCTCAAATGGATCACTGGATATTACTGTTGGCTCCTTGTATGCCACCAAGTCTGAGATATTGAAGGTTGGACTGATACCATACTCTGGTGGTAAATCAACAACATACGCATTCGAACCAATTTTCTTTAAGATTCTAAAAGGACCAGCTCCGCGAGTTTGTAATTTCTTAACAGTTCCAGATGGGAACCGCTCAGATCGAACCCAAATCATCACATAATCTCCTTCTGAAAATTCCTGCATTCTTTTGTGACAATCTGCTAATTTCTTATAAGTGTCATTACTGATACTTATTTTCTTGCTAATCTCTTAATGCAATTTCCTAACATTCTGTGCAAATGACTCAGCAGACTCAGACATCCTAACATGCATAGGTAATGGAATGAGATTTACAGGAACTCTAGGTTTATAACTATGTACAATTTCAAATGGACTCATGCCTACAGACCTATTGATAGAATTATTGTATGCAAACTCAGCACGAGGTAAGACAAGGTCCCAATTTCTTCCATTTTCTCCCACTAAACAATGAAGTAGGTTCCCTAAACTTCTATTAACTACTTCTGTTTGTCCATCTGTTTGAGGATGAAATGCCGTGGAAAATTTAAGTTTCGTACCGAGGAGATGCCACAGAGTTTTCCAGAAATAATTGGTAAATTTAGTGTCTCGATCAGAGACCATTGACTTTGGCAACCCATGCAGTCTAATTAAGAAGTCAGTGAACTCTCTAGATTGTCCTTCCTTCACGGCGGCATAGATGACTGCAAAGTCAGGACAATCTTTATAGGATTCAGTGAGTTTGTCAAATCCCACTTCTTCGACGCTCATAGTGAAAAGGAGTGAGACTCGACGACTCTAAGCGTCCGCGACTTTATTCTCGATTCCTGCTTTATGCTTAAGTATAAAGGTGTACTCTTGTAGGAATTCAACCCACTTTGCGTGTCTTGAATTCAACTTCTTTTGTGAGTTCACGTACCGCAAGGCTTCATGATCAGAGAATAGAACGGATTCTTGGGGTAAGAGGTAATATCGCTAATACCTCAAGGCTTGCACAACAGCATAGAACTCTTTATCGTAAGTGGAGTACTTCTGCTTAGCCTCGTTTAATTTTTGACTAAAGAAGGCAACATGGGATAGTACACCACCAATGCCAACTCCAGAAGCATCGCACGAGACCTCAAAAACTTTCGAGAAGTCTGGAAGTCTCAAAACTGGAGACTCCGTCATTCTAATCTTTATTTCTTCGAAAGCTTTAGCAGCAGCCTTCGTCCACTCGAATGATCCCTGTAGAATACAATCGGTAATCGGAGCTACGATGGTGCTAAATCAACGGATAAATCTACGATAGAAAGTCGTCAATCCATGAAAACTGCATATATCATGAATGCAATGAGGAACTGACCAACTATCTATTGCACTTACCTTCTCAGGATCAGCAGATACACCCTCAGAGGATACTATGAAGCCTAAAAAGATAACTCAATCAGTTATAAATGCGCATTTCTTTAAATTGGCATACAAGCTATCTTTCCTAAGGGCTTAACAGATCTGGGATAGGTGTATAACATGTTCTTCCTTAGTCCTGCTATAGATCAAGATGTCATCAAAATAGACCACGACAAAAATGCCCATAAATGCAGGACTTGGGTCATCAGTCTCATGAAGGTGCTGGGAGCGTTAGATAACCCAAAAAGCATCACCAACCACTCATATAAGCCATCCTTCGTCTTGAAGGTTGTCTTCCATTCATCTCCTGGACGAATTCAAACTTGATGATAGCCGCTTTTAAGATCAATTTTAGAAAAGATAGTAGCTCCACCCATCATATCAAGCATATCATCCAGGCGCGGGATAGGAAAGCGATACTTGACCATGATTTTGTTGATGGCGCGACTATCTACGCACATACTCTACGATCCATCTTTCTTCAAAGTCAGAAGTGCTGGAACAGCACAAGGGCTAAGGCTTTCTCAGATGAACCCCTTCTGGAGTAATTCATCTACCAGCTGTTTTAACTCCGCATGTTCAGTAGGATTCAAGCGGTAGTGCGGAAGATTTGGAAGCGTCGCTCCAGGCAAGATCAATCGCGTGCTGGATATCACGCATCGGGGGTAAGCAGTCGGGAAGGTCTCCCGAGAACACATCAGCAAATTCCTTAAGTATAGGAACTGCTTCAGGTGGAAGTTCAACCGAATCACTCTCCTTCACTTCCTTAACCGCAACAGCCCAAATTAAGGAGTTCTCATCTATTTCCTTCTCGAACTCTCGAGCGCTAATTAAGTAAAGGTCTTTCTTCTTTGGGGCCTCTTTCTTACTTGAAATTTCTTTCTTACTAATGGCCTTAGGAGGAGAAGGACCTATCACAATCTTGTCACCTTTATAGGTGAACACACAGGAATTAGATCGTCCTCGAAGAGTAACATCCAGATCACACAACCCAAGGTCTACCCAAGATGATGCTACCAACTTTCAATTGTAGGACGTCACACCGAACTTTGTCCTGATAGGAATTGAATTGAATCGGGACGAAGTCCCGAACCAATTAGGGCTGATGGTGTTTTAATAAGTGGTGAAATTGCATCCAAGTCATCATAGTTCAGTTGTATCATAAATAAGTCCTAAACTTGCCTAAAATTGAATCAAATTGATTCAAGATGAATATTCTTGAACCCAATTTGATTCGACTCATTCAAGACTCTTGACTGACCCACTATATATACATGACATCAAAGTGGGCATTCCTACCGACATAAACATAGTGTACGATTCAGAACAACTCAAATAAAATACAGAAATAAAGATAACTATGTACAAGCAAATAAATTGTTATAATCTACGCTTGAGGTCGTAGATTATAGTGAACTCGCTGTCGCTGATGATCTGGCGCTGCATCAATCCTTCTCGGCTTCGAAAAATTCGACTCCGTCGAAGATTGTTGCAGGTACTCCTCTAGTAAGCTAGGATGATGATGTGTCAGCTCATCATAGGTAATCCATGAATCATCTGTAGGTGATTAACCTCCCCATCTGACAAGAAACCTGTGTAATTACCTGTCAGTAGTAAAAGTAATCTGATCACTCAAAATCTCCTCTAGTATATGCTTTACCAGTGGCACTGTTGGCTCAGGAGGGAGAGAGACTTCAGATTTGGAGGTTATCACTGGCTCTTTGGGTTTATGATTGGGAATAAGGCTGGGATTAAAAGTGGAATTTGAAGTGGTGGAGGTAGGTAGAGTAGACTCAGAAGGACAAACATAATCAGAGAGTGGCTCATGGAAAAGAACAAGAACTGACACATTGAAAACTGGATTGATCCCCATATGGTCAGGTAAATCAAGTTCATATGTATTAGCGCTAATCTTCTTGATAATTTGATAAGGTCTTATCTTCTTTGCAGTAAGTTTCTTAGATTTTTCTAAGAAAAATCTGACTGAATTTGCATGGACCATTACATAATCTCCTACAGAAAACTCCACTACTCGTCTATATGAATCTGCAATATTTTTGTATTTAATATAATTTAAAGCCAACTTTTGCCTAATCTCCTCATGAAGATCATGCATATGCTGTGCAAAAGATGATGCAAACTCACTAGTCCTATATGATACAGGTAACTCTATAAGGTCTATGAGTTTCCTAGGCTCATAACCTGTAATTATCATGAAAAGACTCATACTAGTCGACCTATTGACTGAGCTATTATAAGCAAACTCAGCCGTGGATAACACCAAATCCCACTAGAAATATGATCACCAACCAGACTTTCGTTTGCCCATCCATCTGTGGGTGATAGGCAGTAGAAAATAGAAGCTTAGTACCCATCTTCTTCCATAGCATCTTCTAAAAGTAACTTACGAATCAGGTATCACGATCGGATACCATAGTTTTTGGAAGTCCATGGAGATGGATAATCTCACGAAAGAAAAGTGATGCTACACGCGAAGCATCCGAATCTTAGAGCATGGGATGAAATGTGCCATTTTTGAGAATCGATCTACCACTATGAGTATAGAATCATGTCCTCGCACAGTGCATGGTAAACCTATCACAAAATTCATGCTCAGATCTTCCCAAGGCTTGTGATGTATTGGCAACGACATATAAGGTCCTGCTCTCTTGTATGAGCTCTTGGCCGTTTGACAAACCCTACAATGGGAAACAACACGAGCCACATCTCGCCTAAGACTTGGCCAATAGAAACGATCCTGAACCATGGCCATAGTCTTGTCCCTTCCAAAGTGTCCTGCCAGTCCTACAGAGTAAATCTTGTGGATCAGATAATCTCGGAGTGAGGACTGGGGTACACACAACCTAGTGCTCTTGAATAAGTGACTATCTTTTATTTCTCGCATTTATTTTGTATTAGTTGTTTCCATTTTATGATCATTATTTTAGGCATATTATCCAGTATTTTCTTGTTTGTGTGAGGAATTTATTATATTATGTATTTTTTTTATTAAGTCTGTCTGTATGGAGGCCTATATAAATGCCTCCCTGTCACCCTTATTTTCTTAATGCTGAATAAATTTGAGTTGTGTTTTCCCTTGGGGATTATTTGATTATAGAATGAATCGATATCCTGGATAGGGAAGGGCTTGAGCCTTGGGTGAGAATTCCTAAACTCCACCCACTCTAGCTCTTCACTCCGGGTTCGATTCCATTCATCTTGCACCCACAACATTTGTCTCGACTCATTCTCATCCACTCTGTCTGCTTGTTTGCGTTCTTAGATCTAGCTCGCCAGTTCGACGTGATCACGTCGTCAGGTTTCCACATCACCGACGACGCGCCTGCGCAGACGACGCACCTGCTTTGACTCCCACGCCGACTACGGTGACGCGAGTACACGGCTCGGCTCGTCGCCGCCGATCGTGCCCAGTCTGCTGCCCCACGCGCCCTCAGCGGACGCGGACCCACCGTCCTGCACGCATTGACCCGCTGCCCGGTACGCGCCGACTTGAGCCCACGCCTGCGACGCATACCTGTGACGCCTGCGACGCATACCTGTGACACATGCGCCCGCCAGAGTGCTCGCCCGCGCCCGCTTCGCTCGCGCCCGCACACCCGTTTTGCTCGCGCTCGCGCTCGCCTCGCCCGTGCTCCAGCCTTGCCCGCACCAGCGCACAAGCGCACCTGCGCGCTCGTTTCTCAGGCCCAAGCGCCGACCTTGTCCTATTTGGGAGAATTACATTTTGGTCCCAGAGTTTTATGGTTCATGTGCGAATTTCAACAAAACCTTTAATTTGGTAAAATCGAATAATCTAGATTTTTCTACTCGCTTGTGATTTGGTCGAACTTCTCCCGCCTGTGCGACTTTTCATTATTGAGTGATTTTCAATTACTGTTAGTTAAATATTGTAAGATCCCTAATCTTGTTCCCCGTTTCTGACTTGTTGAAAACCGAATTGCGCCCTAATCTGAATTGGTAATTTCTCAATTACCTTCGATCTAATTTATTTAAAATTTTAAAAATAATTGATTTTGCGGGCTTAATTAATTTCTCAATCATCGCAAAATTATTCTCTGATATTCAAGCATTAGTTTGTGAAAATCTGCTTTATAAAATTATTGATCTCTAAACTGCATCGTCATTCATCCGTCCCGCATCAAATTTGGTATCAGAGCATTAGGTCAGGTTAGGGCATATCTGCATCTGCATAAATTAGATCATATTTATTTTATTGCATGCGCACTCGTTCTGGTTTCGAATATTTCATTTCTGACCCTAAACCAACTAGTAGTATGGATCCCGAACTTCAAAGAGCATTAACTGAGATTGTCACTAGATTAGATCGTATGGACTGTAGCATAGATCGACTTGAGGGCCAAAATAATCAAGAGAGTGAAATCGAACAACCTAGGCAAATTTATGGACCTAGGAGAACTGAGTATAACCCTATGGGTTATCAAATACGAGAATCACGTGAGCCAGAAGAAAATAACTGGCGTGGCGTGAAAGTAGAGGCCCCTACCTTTGACGGTCGTCTGGACCCAAAGGCTTACTTAGATTGGGAAGCGGACATGGACCATTATTATGAATGGTACATGTCAGAAAATCGAAAGGTTAGATTTGCAAAAATGAAGCTCACTATGCAAGCCAAGCTCTACATAAATAATGTTGAGCGACTCTTGCAATACGGTTGACAAGAACCTATTGGATCGTGGGATGAGCTTAAAGCGAAACTTGGAGAGAAATATGTTCTTGTTTCGTATCAGCATCACCTATTAGATCAATGACAGAGGTTGATTCAGGATAATAAAACTGTCGCTGAATATATCGCGAGGTTCGACGAATTCCTTATGCGATGTGGTGTTCATGAAGATCTAGAAGTCACAATTTCTAGATTCCGATCTGGACTTCGGGACGACATACAACGCGAAATTATTGTGAGGCAGATCCCAACCCTTGAGCAAGCTTATCAAGTTGCCCAAGATCTAGAAAGGTATCAAAGGCCGATCATACTACGTAAAGTTGATCCGCGCCTGACGGTAGCTCCCACAAGGACTACGCCCTCAGGGACCAAGCCAGCTGATGGTTCACCAGCCACTGGCCGGCCTCTTACCACTGACAAAGGCAAGACTGTGATCGGCAAAACCTCTCGTAGTGGTGGTAATCGGTCTATACGCTGTTTCAGGTGTCAGGAAATCGGTCACATGGCATCCGAATGTCCTACAAGGACAATGATCATAGAGCAGGATGATGAGTCTCCAGCCTATGAGGATGACCCACCCACCTATGTGGCTGATGAGACACTTATTGGTGAATTTGAGGATCCCGAGTACGAAGCTCTAGGATATGTCGAATTTACTTATGAGCCTGACTCTCATAGTGATCCTAGAATAGGGGTTGTTAGATGTGCTCTAACCCAACCCAAAGAAAGTGGTGATTGGTGTAGAACTTCTATCTTTCACACTTACATAAGAATCAATGAAAAAGTGTGTAAGATTATCATTGACAGTGGAAGTTGTGTGAATGTGATCACCACCACAACTGTGTCTAGGACTGGTTTAACTCCCGAGAGTCATCCCAATTCATATAAAGTTTCCTGGATTAACACCTCTTCCTTGGAGGTTACACAGTGATTCTCTGCCGGGCTGATGCGCTCCGCCGCTCCGGTTCGCCACGACGCGCCACGCCAACTTCGCCGAGCCCGAAGGTGGCCGCGTCCGCTTCAGTCGCGCCTGCTTCGACGAGCCAGAGGGTTGCCCCGCCTACTTCGCCGAGCCCGACAGTGGCTGTTTTTCGCTCGACCACTCTTGCTCCGCCCACAATCGGCCAGCTCTAGACTTGCGGGGCTCATCTTGTCGATGCGAGCCACGACACCAACATACACGGAGAAATCGGGCACGACCAGGTACAGGCTCAGCCCATACTTTTTCCTCTATAAAGCTCTTGGAAGCTGGAGTTGATGGAGGATGATTATTTTGCAATCTCACCTTCTGGGTTGGAGAAGTAATCTTCTTTTTGAGCCAATCTGCGTAGGTGGCGTCGATTCGGACCGGGAACGCAGAGGGGCTGCAGGTTTCCCTTGGTTTTTCTGTTCAGATTTCATGTTCAACTCTGCTTGTCATTTGCTTTGGATCATGTTCAGCTCTGGTTTTGAAATTTGAATCTTTAATCTGTCAATTCCTGCTGGTTTACTTTTGCAATCCTTTTGCTTGCTTAATATTGGAATCAATTCTGTCTCAGCTATATTAACTGCAGAATTCAATTTCTGTCGATGTTTATTTCAAAAAAAATCAGGGATTTGGTCTTCAATTGTTAACTCAGAAGCTTAATTCTACAGAACCTAATTTACTGTTAATGCTTAAGTTGGAAATATCATGGGGTTTGGGTTTCTTTCTCTGTTTGTGGAAATCCAGGGAACAAATTTGACAGATTGCTAACTATTTGATTCCCAAAGTTAAGGAAATAAGTTTAATGTTTGGGGGTTAATTTTTATTAATTTGATAGTTTCTCTATTTTCATTTGCCTATGTTTCTCTAAAATTACTTGAAGCATTTTAATTTTCTTTAGAAAACCTATTAAAAATTTATGTGGATATGTGGTTGATGCTAATTAGTATAATTTATTTCACCATAATTTAATCTCCTCAATTAGCAGCATAACATTGTATTTACGTGTTTTTGATTTAATTATCACGATTGTAGTTCTTAACGGCATTATTACCTAGGCACGTGTCCTTTATTGATCGTGCGAATCGCTTTAGCGATTCCCGTGCGGCATCACTTCCCTAGGGAAATGGGTCAAGGAAAAATGTTTGAATTGGGAGACCAGAGATTAAACCTTCAGTAGATACTTCTTAAGGATCTCGTCCTTGGTTTCATAGGCGTGATTCACCTGGTTGACGATTAACTGTGAGTCGCTGAACACCTGAATACATCGTACAGACAACCCAAGGGCAAAGTTCAATCCTGCAATCAGAGCCTCATACTCGGCTTGGTTGTTGGTGACCTTGAATTGAAGGGTCACCGCCTGGTGCAGCGCAACACCCATTGGGCTGATCAGAAGGATCCTAACTCCTTGAGAATGTTGTCCAGAGGCGCCATCAACATAAAGAATCCAGGGTGTAATCTTGTTCTTGCCAGATGGTGGTTCAGAAGTAGAGAGTTCAGCAACGAAATCAGCTAATGCCTGGGCTTTGATTTCATTCTTGAAACATATTTGATATCAAACTCGCCAAGCTCGATAGACCATTTGAGCAGTCTCCCGGAGATCTACGAAATGTGCAGTATTTTGATGAGAGGTCGATCTGTAACCACCTGGATGATATGGGACTGGAAGTAAGGATGTAGCTTCCTGGTTGTCATCAACAAAGCGAGAGCCAGCTTTTCCATTGTGGGGTATCTAGTCTCAGCATATATGGCTGACATAAAATATTGGGCATTGTAACCGCATATCCTCGTTAACGAGGACTGCTGAAACCGCCACATCTGACACCCCCAGATAAAGGGAAAGAACCTCCCCTATTTTTGGTGCCGCCAGTATAGGTGCGGTGGTAAGATATCTCTTCAATTCTGTGAAGGCCGCTTCACATTCATCAGTCCACTAAGCCCGCTTGCCGTTACGGAGATAGCGGAAAAATGGCAAACATCGATCACTGGCCCTGGAAATGAATCTTCACCGGCCCTGGAAATGAATCTTCCCAGGCTATTGACGCGCCCTATCAGTTTCTGGATCTCCTTCAATGAGCAAGGGGAGGTCATGTCGAGAATGGCTGATATTTTATCCGGATTGGCCTCTATCCCTCTGGATGATACCAGGTAGCCTAGGAACTTGCCTGAAGCAGCGCCAAAAGTGCATTTAGCAGGATTGAGCTTCAGTCTATACCTGCGGAGAGTGTCGAACGTCTCCTTGAGATCAGCTAGATGCTCTTCTATGCCCCGACTCTTGACCATGATGTCGTCCACGTATGCTTGAAGGTTTCTCCCCCTCTAGCTTTTAAACATAGCGTCTATCATTCGCTGATAAGTGGCACCCGCATTCTTGAGGCCAAAAGGCATGACATTATAGCAGTACGTGCTAAAATCTGTGATAAAGGCAGTCTTCTCTTCATCTTTTTCTGCCATTCGAATTTGATGATATCTGGAAAACGCATCCAGAAAGCTCATAACACCGTATCCGGAGGTGCGGTCCACCAGGGCATCGATGCGAGGTAGGGGATATGTGTCTTTGGGATAAGCCTGATTGAGTGTTAGGAAGTCCACACACATTCTCCATTTCCCATTGGCCTTCTTCACCAAGACGACATTAGTAAGCTATTGTGGGTATTGAACTTCCCTGATGTATCCTACCTTCAACAGTTTATTGATCTCCTCTTCAATGGCCTTCAATCTTTCCCCCATCATGACCCTTTTCTTTTGTTTAATGGGGATGGCGTCAACGGATGCATCCAGGTGATGCTCACAAACAGCTCTGTCAACTCCTAATATATCCTTAGGGGACCATGCAAAAACATCGATGTATTCAGAAAGTAAGGCAGTAGCCTCCACTCGTTGATTAGCATTCAAAGAAGAGGATAGGTTTACAAGCTTGGAAGAATCTCCCCCCCCCCCTCCCAAAGTTACATTGATGGTTCTCTCTTGTGAGACTATAAGTGGTGTTTCCCCGGGATCCAGCTGATCAATTACTTCTTGCGCTGCGATCTGGAAACATCAAAGGGCCTGTCTGATGTCTCCTCTGATGGTGACAACGCCGCTAGGGGTAAGGAACTTCGCACAAAGGTGTGGCATAGATATCACCATCCCAAAGGAGTTAAAAGTAGCTCTCCCGAAGATGGCGTTGTAGCCTGACTTTGCTCTGATGACTGCGAAACTCACCATGTTCATGGCATGGCCATTGTCGTCATAGAAAGAGACTGGCAGGGAGACGAATCCGAGTGGCTGAACCCTGCAAATCCTAGGAGAGTGGGTCCGGCGTGGAAGAGGTTGGTATCTTTGAGCCCCATCTAGAGGAATGCAGATTCAAATAAAATATCAACTGTGCTTCTTGAGTCAAGCAGAATGCGCCGAACGTCAAAATCGGCGATTCGACCAGTGACCACTGTCGGGTCATTGTAGTTGTTCTGCTGGGGGAGATCTTCCTAGCTGAAAGTAAGGGGGATAGTAGAAGAGATCTGGTGAGAGATGCCGCCAACTTCGACTACCTGGCAGCGGGCAATAGAGGGGTCAATGCTGAAGATAGCATTGATGGTTCTGGAAGCAGAGGGTGCGGTCTGGTCTACTGACTTGGACCTGACGGCGCCATGAAAGCCTGAGCAGGGGCTCCCGTAAGTCTTCTAGGGCCTTGCCCTTCTACGTAGCATGGGGCGTAGGCGACATCAATAAGAATTCTTCGAGCTTACCCTGGTCGGCCAACTTATTAAGCAGGGCCCATAGCGCGCAGCACTTGTGGAGTTTGTGCCCGTAATTCCCGTGGAATTCGCAGTAGTTGTCAGGGTTTGTTCCTGCGAGCAGCGCCGGTTTGGGTCCTGATGGGCGAACCCAGTCTTGTTTGACTGTCGCCGCGTACACCTCGGTGAGAGGCCTGGAAAAGAAGTGCCTCTGGTCGTACAACTGATGCGGCCTCTTATTGCCCTTGCCGCTTCTGCGATCCATCGCGGCCGATAGTTCGTTGCCCCGATGTTTCCTCTTCTCTTTGCTGACTCTGGAAACATCGGGGGGAGTAGCTTCTACGTCTTCTAGCAGTATGAACTGGCTGACCCTCGCAACCAGTTCGGGGTAGCTCCGGGGCTTCGCCAGCTATAGGGATTTAGACAGGTCTCCGCTTTTGAGTCCTCTGGGGTAATTGTGCATGGCGATAGCGGGATCAACGTCTTCAGCCTCTGCTGCTGCTGTGAAGAAGCGGTTAGTGTAATCACAGAGGCTTTCCTTCTCGCCCTGTTTGATGTTGGCAAGAACCATATCGAACACAACCATCCTCGTTCGGCTGATAAAGTGGGCGATAAGCTCCCATTTCAAATGCTCATAGGAGCAGATATGCCCTCTTAGTAGCTTCACGAACCAGCTAAAGGCAGCCCACTTGAGGGTGTTGGCCAGGAGATGACACTTAGTGGCCTCGTCGGAATGACGGTAACGGATGGCAGCCTCAAAGCTCTGGATGTGCTCGTAGGGATCGGTAGTCCCCTTGTAGACTTCAAGACGAGGCGGCCTGAAGTCCTTCGGGACCGGAGCTTGATGAATGACATCAGAGAAATGGGCGTTACTGTCAAGCAGGCCGAAGAAAGTACCAGGTCCGTATTGAGGGGCCTGTGTACCTAAAAAGAAAGGGCTGCCTCCGGACAAGGAGGGAAGGCTGGAGGAACGTGAGCAGGCTGAGGAAGAGGACATGGAGGGCATTGCGGAAGAGGACCTTAATAGACTTCCTGAGGGGGAAGACGGTGCCTGGGAGGCTGAGAAGATCCTGACAACTGAGCAGAAGGGTCCGCCGCAGCCGACGAGACAAAAGCTGGAGCCGCTGCGACCGCCGGAGCTGGAGGAGGAGCCGCCGCGACCTGCGATGCTAGAGCGGGGACCGTCGTAACCGACAGGAAGCGCTTAGGAGGCGCCAAGACCAGCGCTAGAGCTGCAGGAGGTAGCACAGTAGCGCAGACTGGCTGAGCCTGCCGGAGATAGTAGCCTGTTGGGTTGAGAGGCCAGTGACCAGGTCGGTGAGATTAGCTAACATCTCACGCAACCCAGACATCTAAGAATCTCTGGAGGAAGAGGCCGACCCAGCGCGATGCCGGGACATTGAGGAAGAACCTTCGTCCCACGGTGCTCTAACGGAGGGCCCAGCCGCCTGAGTGCTGCGGATCTGGGAAATTGTTCTGTGTGTCTTGCCTACAATATTCTCGATTTCAATGAAAGCACTAGAAAATAATGTTGACGTAAGAAGATGGAGTCCTGAGAGACAACGGTACGCAGAAAGCTGAGCCTGTTGAGCAAGGCCTATCAGAGTAGCCAGCATACAGAAAAGCACGCGAGGATTTAAGGTGGATCAGGGATGAAGCTCCCCTACATCCACCGACCAGTCAGTGAGTGAATTCCACTAAGAAAAAAGGGGGGTCAGGCCTAGAGAGTCATACAAGAATTAAAAGTACAAGCTTGTACGACTGTAGAATAGAAAATGAGCCAAGCCCAACCGAAAAGCCCCTCTCTTTTCTGAGAGCCCCGCTCAGGGGTATTCATAAGCAAGCGGTAGTAGAGTTCAGCCCAGATTTCCTGGAGACAGATATGTTATTCAATTGTTGAATCCATACCAGAGGCCCCATTGCTGTCGGCCACTAGAGGAGCAGGAAATTGTGGGTGTAGACCCTGACGTCTTGTTCCTCACAATTCCTTTGGGAATCCGTGGAGATTGGAGCACGCGGGTCCTCGATTAGTGTGAGCAATAGGAACTTGCGCCATCGGGAAGTGTGAGGTCGCTGGATTCTGAAAGTAACAGGTACAGCTGGGCAACATCGTATCCGATGATGCCGGAGGATGGCTCGAAACGCTGTTTGATGAGAGCCGGGAAATATCGCACCCGATGCTCGGGGGATGCCGTAGCTCAATCCTTGTAATCGATGATGCGAGGGTCTGAAGCATCTCGCATCGAGATCAACGTTGATGCCTGCAAAGGAGGAGGTGCGTTATTACTTAGAAATGAAAAAAAGAGGGGTTTAGAGCATCTCCCTGAATGCCACGTGTACGGCTGAGATGCAGCGTTGGAACCACATATTAATATATATATACTTTAATTATGTCAATATATCTTAATTTATGTCACTACATCTATATTATTAATTGTATCATGTTCGTATTAAGCTAATCGATTTGAATCAAATTTAAATTAAAGATAAAACTAATCTACTGATATATATTTAAACTCTTATTTCATATAAATAATCTGAGAGGATGAGAAGTAATTAAATAAATTTTATGATATTATTTTAAATTTAAAATTTTTTGAAATTCAATAATTGAAAGATGCTTTTATTTTTTCAAGTTAAAATATCCATAATATTATTTTAAGTAATAAAAAATATTTGAAAAAATATAGTTAAATTGAAGAAAAAATATTTTGAAATTTATAGCAAGAATTTGTATAATTTATTCTCAACTATCATAAAACTACACTTTAAATATAAGAATATAATGTATTATACACATATATAACAGTTGTATCCTGATGTGTCTGTATCCTACTTTCTTTATGTTTGTTATATAACCATATTCATATCGTATCATATCCGTAACGTCATATTATACTTGTGCTTCATAGGTCCCCTTTTATAGAAACATAAATAAAAGGAATAAATAATATAATTTGAATGTGATATTCCGGTAACACCTTTAGACGTGTCATATGATTATGCCTTCATGCACAATCTCTACCTTTGTCGTTTAGTCTAGAATATTGATGTGGAAGAGACTTGGATGAAATCATGGGTTAGATTCTTCGGGCACTTTCTCGTGGACATGTATTCATATTTTGTTTTCTAATAGATCTCCTGTCATCAAAGATCTAATCGAACTTGTACTTCTGACATGGAACCAATCTCGAAGGAACCTTGATCATAGAAATGGTATCTTGTTTAAGACATCATAACAACATTCATAACTTTATCAACCCTAGTCATTGAACCAATCAACATACTTCCATGGTGGAAATGAATGCAAGACGAGTCACAACCATACCAAAATCGGACTCATTTTACCATTGCAATAATGGCCTAAGTCAAAACCAAAACTTCAGATCAAATTTCAGTGTCCTTGAACAATGCTCATGAAGATATTTAATAATATGGTTTCTTGATCAATAAAAGGCGTGAAAGTAAACAGTCCACCCAAAAGGTAGCTTTGAGTTGTCCAACAGTGATAGAGGATAAATCTTTATATATAATAATAGGGAACATCATTGAATATGATATGCACATGGATAGTTAATGCCTGTTGTGTACATTAACATCATCTGAAATAAATTTATGATTTCTGCAACAAATTTACTTACTTTTATCCTTCTTAGGGTACTCCCTAGGACCGAAGATGGCCGATCCTACCCTGACATTGGTACTTCTCATCTCAATCTGCCATTCAATTGCCAAAAACAGAATGAATCCCATTAGTTTTCCACCCTTGGAAGCAACACTTGCTAATTGAAGACTTGTCGAGTTATTCAAGCACTGCAAGGAACAGGTGGAACCGAGATGCACGCATGCAGGAAAACAGAAGACTTTGTAGAGAGGTTTCTAGTAAATGCGAAAGTAACCTTAACTATTTACTAATGAACCATCCATATCTAAGACCTGCATTGCACCACCTAAAACATGCTAATACTATGATCTCAACATGATAATTATGCATTGTTGGCATATTCTTTTGATAAAGCAATCTGTTCTTTCCCTATAAGAATGTTAATACATTTATGAGTTGTATATTTTACAAATTGATGATAAATATCTTTCCATCTCAAATATAGTAACACAATTATCATGGAAGTCAAAAAAAAAATTATCATGACAGACAAGGGGAGTGTCTAAGGCACAATATTTATGCATTTCAAGTACATAAATCTAGATTTTGTTATTTAGATAACTTTTATATGAATGGGTAAAACTGCAGATTCCACCAATTTAACAGAAACTTTAACATCTTCACTAACTCTGAAAATATTAAGTATCTGGCATTTAACAGACAAGCTGTCTCCACGTAAGACATAAGAACCACGCTGACCATCGATATTCTAGTGCTATTTGAAAATCTCTCAAAATTTACTATTTATAAGCATCAATTTATAAATATAAATTGGACAACATGGACCACTTATAAACTGACATGATTTATCAATTTATATGTTGTACAACATTATGCTTTTGGCTACACCTTGCACATCCCTATTGACCGAGAGCTAACCCTTATGACATTTGGCTACACCTGCCACGTCTATTGACCGAGAGGTAGCCCAAATTTAGAGCCTTTTTCTTTTGTTCACAACAAAGCCTTGAAGCGAGCAATACAACAAAAGTAACTAATATGTATAATGCCTGGTCGACAGATCGAGCAAACTCCCATCTCAACTTAAGATCCTTCATCATACTTGCAAAATCTGATACAGTTATATTGTCATTCTAATACTTCGACATTTACTTATAAGGAGACATATATCAACAAATAAATTAATAAATATAGTGGATTAATAAGCCATTTGTGTTATCTAATTTATAATCATAAATGTCATATATTTATAAATCGTAATGTGCAGTTTTTAAATTGGTCTATAACATTTACATTTTTATTGCAGATGGCTGACATACATCTAACGTGGAAGCTGACTCGTCCATGTAGTGGCAGACAAAACTTTTTGTAAAATTATTAGCAGACATCAACGTTAGTATTAATCTGGTAGTGTTAACTTACTGCTTGCTCAAAGTCTGCAGACATGCCCATAGAGAGCTCACACTGTTCTTCTGGCATACTCAAAGAGTCACAGACCTCAGTTCTGCATTTACACAAAGTCTGCTCACAAGGAATATGATTAGAGAAAAAAATGACCAAAACGGGAGAACTCGTAGGCTTCTGGGCATAAAAAAAAAAAACCTCGAAATTTTCTGGAGTAGATGAATAGTCCAACATTCCTATAGTCATCAGGCCAGAAAAGACGAGGTTTGGACAGCCCAACATGACATGCTTGGCCAGTTCGACACATCCTGATGGTTCTACACCATGTTTTGCTGAAAAACATATGGATATTAAATAAAGGATTTATGGGAGGAATGTGACACCACGATTATTCACAAAAAATCTAAAATGCAAAGGAAAAAACAAGCATACAACCAAACTCCATTGAATTATTCTTTTGCTATGTCATTCATAGTGAAATCAACTATGAACATTTTTGACATAAAGAGTAATGGAACAATGTTAAAAGAAAATCTAGTTGATTTGTGGGCATTGTGATGGTTTACTAACAGAACATACTGAAATTCTGTTATTAAGTTCATAGTCTCACTACTCACACTCTTCACCACTGGTATTCACTTGCACCAAAACCCTGAGAGGCTTTCTTCCCAAGTTAGCAACTGCTCGATCAAGATGAGTAGCAATCTGCAACCAAAAGGACTATAAAGAACAACACCATAATGAAAACATATATACAACAACAACAACAACAACCAAGCCTTAATCCCACTAGGTGGGGTCGGCTACATGAATCCTTTGTTTCCATTGCGCTCTATCAGTTACCAATGAAAACATATATACTTACCTAAAATATTTTACAGACAATGAACTGTTTTCTCATTCCAAGCACTGCACTTCTTTTGGAACCTTAATAGTACAGAATATATTTAAGTTTTACCATTGATACTTTACTAAGAAATGGTACTACATAAGTAATGCATCACAATATATGATGTGCTCACAGTACATAAAGAAAAATAGGTGTAATTGAGAACAGGAGCATCGATAGAATTATCACGCAAAATATCTCTAAAAATAGGATGCCTGCATCACACAAACTACGCTATATCATGTTCTATTAGGCATAATAGCCTCCAACACCTTTTGGTACTTCTCATTCAGATTGTCAAATCCTATATATATCTATGTTGTCCCAAGAACTTGGGGTCTATTATATGAAGAAAAATCCAAAATTTATGGCATGCAGCTACAGTAGTCGATTTTTCCAAGGATGAATGGCATGCTACTTTAAGTCAGTTTCACTTCATTTTATAGGTTTGTGCAACAAGCACCCGTAAAATAAATGCAGTCAACTTAGTAACATTTACTTGGCAGCAAATTTGTGAAGAAAATGCATGATTAGTTAAGTTCTTCTTTACATTGAAACGATCAGAAGGTACATCTTTTGAAAAAAGAAACTTCTTTACAACCAATTTATTCCAAAAAGAAAGTTCCACCAACAGAGTATGATTATATTTTCTAAGCTTACTGATTTGTAAGAGTAGTAGACTAAATTATACACATACACATTAAAGAGTAATTTTATTTCTCATTCTAAACACATTCCATTCCAAATTTCATATCAAACATATTGGGTAAATTGCATCCATGCCCTTGAGGTCAGTAGGGCATTGTAAATTGATTCCAACCCCAACCACCATTAAAAAGGAGGCAATTACATATATGTCACTAAAATCTAGCTAAAATACATATTTTGATGCTCAAGTTTTTAGTATTACATATTGACCATAAAAATTATATGAAAATTATAACATTGATTATATACATACCACAATATTATGAAAATGAGTTATAATTAAGTTATAATGTTTATCTAATTTGTAGCCAATATATAATATTAAATATTTAAGTGTGAATTTGTAAAATAATTAAATTTTAGCAACATATCTGGAATTTTTCCAAAAGTAAAAAGCATTAAAAAAACAACATTAATGAAACAAGGGCTCAGTGGATTCAAATAGAGATAGCAGAAAGAAAGCAAGAAGAATCAACATAAATTAGACATCATATAAGTCCACAAAGGCATCAAAGCACTACATTTGTAGTTTAAAATCTCTACCAAATTCAATGGCTCACCCCAGAAATCCTCCAGGCGCATCAAGGAACCAACTTCACAATCCATGGAGAATTTAGTTCTATCTTGAAATAATCATTTTCATTGATCTATGCTATTCAAGTTGAAAATTTCTAGACTCTATAAAATCAAGACTTGAACCTAGTGATATAAACTGTTAATTACTGCAACCTCAATTAGCAATCATACAAAATTAAATAAAAAACAAATGCCCCGTTTGTTTTCAACTTAAAAATTAATCTGGTTTAATTTTAACCTGGCATATCACATCATATATAAAATTTAATATTAAAAATTAACTTTATTTCGCATCCTATACGCATTACTAAAATAATAACTAACTTATATCACTTCCCTCACATATCCCAATATAATCAGATCCCATGCACCCATGGACCAGACATAAATATGAACAGTCGAGTTCGAGTCTTATGAATAAGATTTAATATAATAATAATAGCCAAGCCTTTATTCTACTAGATAAGGAATGAATAATTTTTAATATGAAAGACAAATCTTTTAATAAGTTGTCTCAAGGTGGATCACTCCTCGAGATTTAAATATGAAAGACAAATCTTTTAAAAAAGTAGGATACGGATACGTCAGGATACAGCTATTATATTTATGTATAATACGTCATATTCTTATATTTAAGATATAAATCTATGATGGATTATAATAACTTATACATTTTGTTATTATAATTTTCAAAAATATCTTTTAAATTTTTTTTCAAATTAACTATATTTTTTTAAACATTATTAATATCACTAAAAAAATATTATAGACAATTGAACTACAAAAAATAAAAATATCCTTTAATATTATTGAGTTTAAAAAGATCTTAAATTAAAATAATATTTTAAATTTTATTTAATTACTTTCAACCAATCACGGATTATTTAAGTGAGATGAAAGTTTAAATATATATCAGTAAATTAGTTTCAGTTTTAATTTAAATTCGATCTAAATTAATCAACTCGATGCAAACAACATATAATTGAAAATAACATAGATAATGTGACATAAACTCAAATACACTAATCTAGTTAAAGTAGATATATGCTCTCCTCTCTCTGAGTATTAACTAAATAAATAAAATAAAATAAAAAAGACCAAAGTTCTATCTTATTCATAATATGAGTTTAACTAAAGTAAAAAAAAAAGTGATCGATGTCTAACAGAAGCAAAGATGGTATGATTGAGATTGAAAAACTAAATGATACAGTTGCTTGTGAATACTAAATTCTTTTTCTATTGCCGAAACACTAGCGTGCATTAAGCATTTTGCAATCCGAATTGCGTGAGTTCAGTATATCTCTCAATCTTATTATTTAAGTTTATGCGTGAATTGTGTTTTATGTATAATATATTTTTTATTTTTTATCGTGTAGACCAGACCAGCATTTTTTTTTTTACTAGAAGTATCAAAAAGTATCGGACAAGTATCGGGCAAGTATCGGGAAAGTATCAGATTTTTAAAAATTAAAAATAAAAATTGATACACCACGTGACGTATCGGACACATATCGATGGAGTATCTGGGAATATCGATATCAGATACGGATACGATACAGATACATTAGTCTCCACAAAGTATTGGTGCTTTATAGTTGAAAAATCTACTATTGTAAACATTAGAAATAGCATCACAGGTGTAGAGGGTGTTCTCGAATTGGCTCACATGGTGGGCTGGGTTAGAATTGTTATCGTATGTACAGAATGCCAATGATTTGAAGCAGCAAGGAATCGATGCAGCGATGGTTTCAGTCAAATAAGAAGAATTTGGCTAGTTGATAGAGGAGAGAAATTTTGTCACTTGACCTCGTTAACGTCAGAGTTAATTCGAGCTAGGCTTTGGGCCACGGAAGGAGTGGAGGTCTTGTTAGTAGTGTATGTTTGTGGTGCTGCTAGAAGTTGGAGGATCTGTTTTATGGATTGTGTGAGTTAGGTCATGTTTGTGGTGAACTATGAAGCACAGACACTTCTAATATGGTCCCGTGGTGGTGTTAGATACGCGTGGGACACTGACATGCTGTAGACACTCTTGGATACTTGTAAGATGCGTTAAAATTCGTGTCCAAATTTATTTTATATAAAAAAAAACTAAACAGGAGAGGGATGCTTTCAGGATACTTCAAGAGAATGTTTTATTAAGTTTGTTCTTTTTACTATTACTTTTTTATCACAGATTTATCTTGTATACTTATTCTTATTTTTTGGAGAATTTATTTGTAGACTTAAATATATATGTTTTCATGCACCACTATACCTATAAGAATAAAGATGTTTTCTATTCATTTTATTTATTTTTTACATTAAATTTATTATTAAATTAGTTATATAATTTTGCCATGATATTTTAATTTAATTCATCACATAATTTTTTGAACTTATAAATTCACTACTTATAACGCGCCGTTGCCGGGTCCCAAGTCCCGGATGAGAAACGCGGAGGGTTGCGTTAGGCAGTCGACAGCCAGCGTAAAACTTGTCGAATCAATCATGACATGAATCCTTTAGAAAATTGCGTTAAAGCTAGGGCGTTCCCTGGAAGCGACGCGCTGTATTGCCTGAATACAGTGAAAAATGAGCAAAGGCCGCTGCATCGGCGCCCGGGTGTAGTGAAAAATGAGCAAGGGTCCCCACATCATGGACGGATGCGGGTAAAGAAGCTAGTCCATCATAGTAGAACTCATGTAAGTAGGATTAGATTAGGAACTTGGAATATAGGCAGCCTGACGGGCAAGCTAATGGAGTTGGTGGATATTATGATTCATAGA
>JAEMOT010003114.1:274873-449382 GCA_019297695.1 Apostasia ramifera | reverse complement strand
TGCCAGCCGCTTGCGCGCGGACACCGGCGCGCTAGGCAGCACGCGATCAACGTGCGTAGGGCGTCTACGCACGAGGCGGCACACTGCGGCGATCTATGTGATGACGCCGCGGCCCGCCAGTGCTTAAGGTTGCGCGACTGCACGCGGCCATGCGCTCCGGCATCGGCTAGCGGGCTGCCGGCGTAGGCGGCGACCTCAATAGCATATTTTAAAAATTAATAGATTAAAAAAGGGTATTTTTGTCATTTTTACAGTACATAATAGATTCTATCACAAAGGGACCACGATATCCCATGTAATATTTTTTGTGAACCTGAATGATATATTTTAAGATTTATAAAATTTTGTGTCCAAGTAAGCAAACCTCAGGGGTCTAAATGAAATTACCCTTAATTTTAATGTAAGGCATGTTCTGTAATTATGTTTATGTGAATAATGTTATTGAATATTCCATGATGTGTTATTTTGTTATGATAGCTGATCATGTTTTGAATATTCATATTATATGTTGGATACTATTTTACCTACAGAGTTTGCATTGACAAATTCCTGTCATTTTTGGTGGCAGGTTCTGCACTAGAAGGTTCACGGGATATGGTATGAGATATCGAAAGGGGCAAGCGAATGGATTTTAAATTATATGTTGGATGGATGTAAAATTGTAAGCCTGACGTCTCGGTTGCTGGTCGTTCGGCCCAGTGTAAAGAGAGCGGTCGAGTATCGACAACCGAGATGTCACATAACAAGTTCTAGAAAGTGAAAAGTGGCTAATGAAAGCCAGTATAAGAAATAATTCTTGTGACTTTAACTATTAACGCAATGGCGTGTCAAGATATAATTAAGAAAGGATTACTCATGGGGAGATGACAATCTCTAAGATGATTGAGGCATTTGAGGTGACTGATTAAGAAACCTAAATTCCAAGGTGAAATGAATTGAATTATTAAAGTTTTATAAAGGCAATCATGATTTTAATTTTAGTGTATATCATGACAAGCATACTTTATTTATTCATGCCCATTATTAGTCATATTGAAGTTACATTACACTAACTCCATTGCTTTTAGTTAGTGAATATGTTTGATCTATTCAATTTATATGCATTGTTAATTTTATTAATTTATTATTTGGGATATTAATTTAAGTCTTTTAATGAACTCTTATTATGTTATGATAGGTATATCTAAAACGTCTAAGTATTTATTGTTTCTTATTTGAACTTTTTGTATTTTGTCTTATTAATTTGAATTAAATGTATGTTCATTTAGAATTTAAAATTTGATTAATAACTTAGCTGAGATGTTACTGGGAGGTGCGGATGCCCAAAAATCATGTGCGAGGTTAGAGATGCAAAAGCAATGCCAGATCAGTTTAATATCGCCAACGATGAACAGAACATCGTGCACGATGATATGTAAAGTGAGCTTTCAAATGCCACATGTACAGCTGAGATTCAATGTCGAATCTAAGTATTAACAGTATGTTAAGTAGGTTAACTATACCCTAAAGAGTTGGTTTTGAGCTTAGAATTCAACCGTGCCAAGTGGCATGACCTACATGTCGTGTGTAAGAGAATTGAAAGTTTAAATGCCATGTGTTTAATGGCATGACAATGTGTAAGAGAAAATATTTAGATTAAAAAAAAGGGATTATCATTATCATTTTATTTGGCTGTGCTTTCTTACCACCTTTCCATTTTCTTTTTTTTTCTTTTTTTTCTTTTTTTCTATTTCGGTCTTTCTGGAGCTAGACAAAATAGCCAAAGTAAAGAGGAAGAAATTCTGAGGAAGAAAAACAAATTCTGGGAAGAGAAATCTTGATTGAAAGCTGATTAGAATGCTAAACATAAAGTAGGCAAAGCTCATGCATATAAATTTAAAAATTCAAGCTTTAAATCTAGTATTTTAAGCAAATTAAAATGCATGGATTAGAATGCTTGGATAATGCATACAAGGTAAAGTTTTGAAGTTAATTTTTGAATTCTGAAAACTTTACAAATATTTTGTTTTCCTGAGAACTTTCTTTTGAGATTCAAACTTAGATAAATATATTCTTGAGTTTAAGTACAGAAAATGTTGTACTTGTTCCTATCATTTTACTTAACACTGTTGGGAAATATGTTGATTTAGTGATAAAAATGTCAAGTCTAAAGGACTTGTTTGAAAAATGGATTTAATTAAAAAGTTTTAAGTGCAACAACTGGTTAAGATACCAATTTCTCGTAGTGTCCGTGTCCGCCTAATTCGAGCATTGATGATTTGAGGTGATAGTCACTGAAGACTATTCACAGTATATTACTGATTTCTAGTCTACTACTGAGAGTTGGCAATAATCTTTGACACCATGCTATCTTGGGTAGTCACTGAAGACTTCACAATATGTTACTAATCTCTAATCTACCGCTGAGAGTATGATTGACAATAATCTTTGACAACATGTTTTCTTGGATGGTCGCTGAGGACTATTCAATTTTGTTTGGGCAGAGTAGCAATACACCGAGAAATCAGGGCCAATTGACGAAAGTGGGTTTAAGCTTTATCCCCGATATTTCGTAGGATAATCTCTCTATCTTATCTACTATTTTATGTATCCTCTTTTTCTTTACTTGCAGCTCACCCGGAGGTATTTATAAGCAGGACCAAGGAGTATCGTATCCAATGTTATGGGGATACTATAATTTAAGCACTGTGACCGATATGGAGAGGCCGAACCAGTGAATCGAGTAATATAGTACTGGATGCTATGAGGGATGCTGTAGCTTAAGCATCGTAACCGATATTGAGGAATGTCAAACCAGCGGAATCGAGTAGTATCGTATTCGATGTTATGGGAGATGCTGCAGCTTAAGCATTGTGACCGAAGCGAAGAAAGACCAAAACAGCGGATTAAGGAGTATCGTATCCGATGTTATGGGCAATACTGTAGCTTAAGCATTGTGACCGATGTTAAGGAAGGCCGAACCAGCAGGATCGAGGTTCGAGGTCTGTAAAAAAGAAATCTGATTAATGTTTAACTCAATTAATCAAATTATGGTGTATTTGAAAAATGGGTAAAATACGCTTACAATTTATTAGTTGCTGATAATATTATGAGATGATAGGTGTGATTGTGTAATTATTATTTAGTGTGAGTTTTTGTCTACTCAATATTTGGTTCGGTGGACTGATGCATTTTTGGCAGGTACTCTTTCACTAAGACAAGCACAGGGCAAAGGTAAGGAGACCGATGAGGCCTACCTGTTTCCTTTTGTATTTTGTTATAATAAAACTATGAAATAATGTTAAAGAAAACTCTGAACTTCTATATTATTGTCTTATGGTACTGATCTTTTGAAAAGAAATTTTTTAATTTGAGATACTATTGTGACAATTTTTGTGACTTCCTATTTGTGTAATTGTGATTTCGTTTTTCATTCAATTAAGCTTCTCGTTCTTTCCTTACCTTTTCGTCACACTTCTATTGCCATAAGGAGTAGGATGGTTTAGGTGGAGAGAAGCCACACTATCACTTGGTGCAAATGATGAGAAAGCGAATAGAAAAGAATGGCGAGGCCGAACAGTATCTTATTTTATTTAATGTAGTTTGGTTTTGTATAAAAAGAAACTTGATGTAGATAATGATATAAAACTGCAGGTTTTGTTCTTTTGATAAAAAGTTTAAAGTTGATAAGTTTTGTATGTAATAAAACTTAATAAAATACAACTTTGTTTATTTTATTATAAAGTAGCACATAAACGATACTTTTAAATAACTTTTATTTTATTATTCATGTACGTCACATGCAATCATCCCCAACCTACCCCTCATTAATCCGCTACAAGAGTTGGGGTGATTGAGGATGTGACTGTGTATGCAGTGTTGGTTGAAAAGAAGATTGGAGACAAAAGCCTGCCTATTACGTTAAGCCACAAGTTGCAAGGCGCAAAAAAATGCTAACCTCCATTGGAGAAGGCAGCCTCTAACCTCGTCATATTCACTCGATGCCTATGACATTATTTCTAGGCACATCAAATAACTTAGTGACAAATTTGCCCCTAAATAAGATCCTAAACACCCCCAAAGTGTCTGAAAGACTGCAGAAGTGGATCGTCGAACTCACCGAGTTCAACATCGACTATGCCCTAAGAACAGCAATTAAGGCGCAAGCAATTTCTGATTTCATATTCGAATTAACACCTTTGAAGCAACCTAAGACCATCGAAGATCAACCACCATGGACCCTGTTCATTGACAGAGCATCCGATCAAGAATCTAGCGAGGTAAGACTCCTCATGAGCCCCAGGGGAATAAAGCTCTTCAAGGCAATCTGACTCTTACTCCGAGCCACCAACAATCAAGTGGAATATGAGGTCCTCATCACGGACCTCTGCTTTACTCACAGCCTCGGAGTCAAGTATTTGAAAATCTTTAGTGACTCGAAGTTGATAGTATGTCAAGTTTGAGGTGAATATCAAACAACGGACGAGGTGTTGAAGAGATACTTGTCAAAAACCAAGTTTGCACACTTCACACTTCTTATTTAGGAAATATGAAGTGATCCATATTCCCAGCAAAGAGAACTAGAGAGCTAGCAAACTAGTAAAGAAAGGGCAAGTTGTAGAGACACCACGATCGACCGCCGATTCATTCCTAGCAGAGTTTACTGTCGACGGCCGAGATCTAGCCACACTGCTTCGATCTAGATCGATTGACTATTAGAACAGATTTGGAAAGATGGATGCTACGGATCACTGACTTGGTGGATTAAAAATCTCTCATTCATTCTAATTAATTGGAGATACCATTCTGGGATGATTTTATTTCTCGCATTTATTTTGTATTAGTTGTTTCTATTTCTGTGATTGTTATTTTAGGCATGTTATTTGGTATTTCTTCATTTCTGTGATTGTTATTTGAATATGTGATTGTTATTTTAGGCATGTTATTTGGTATTTCTGTGATTGTTCATTCTAATTGATTGGAGATACCAAATATGTGAGATCGTTTCTGATGATTTCTTAATATGTTCCATGGATTACATGTTTAACAACTAATCTGTGATATTTAGTACATTCGTTGACTCAAATAATATTGGGCTACAGCAAATTCCTTAAACTCAAAGCCCGAAGGCCTGCAAGTAGCTACATTATATACTCTTCCTTCAGAGATTATTAAGCCTATAACATATCCTACGATCTTACGTTAAGTATGACATAGGCCTATTAAGAATTTGGTTCAATCCAATTATTTTTGTTCATTCTAATTGATTGGAGATACCATTTTGGGATGAATTTATTTCTCGCATTTATTTTGTATTAGTTGTTCTATTTCTGTGATTGTTATTTTAGGCATGTTATTTGGTATTTCTTTGTTTGTGTGAGAAATTTATTACATTATGTATTTTTTTCTTTATTTAGTCAGTTTGTATGGAGGTCAATATAAACGACTCCCTCGTATTCTTATTTTTTTATGCTGAATGAATTTGACTTTTATTTCCCTTGCGATTATTTGATTCTGGAATGAATCGATATCCTGCATAGGGAATGGCTTGAGCCTTGGGTGAGAATCCCTAAACTCCACCCGCTCCAGTTCCTCACCTCCGAGTTCGATTCTGTTCGTCTTACACCCCTCAGCCTTTACCCCATTTCATTTTCGCTCACTCCGCTCGTTAGCCTGTGTTCGTGAATCCAGCTCACCGACTCCGATACAACGTGATCGCGTCGTCGCGTCTCTACATCACCGGCGAATCGCCCCCGCTGACTACGACAACGCGAACACAGTTTCGCTCGACGCCGCCCCAACCGGACGTCCCGCGCGCACCCAATCCACCTCCCTACGTGGGCGGACCCGCCGCCATCCCGTGCGCAACTGCGACTCAACCTGCACCTACGACTACGCTCGCGCCCGCGAGCATGCCTACGACCGCGCCGACCTCGGCCCTTGCGACCGCGCCCTCACCCGCTCCTGCGCCCGCGTGTTATCGCCCCATGTGTGCCTGCGACCGCGCCCTGCGCACACCAGAGTCCCGCGTCCGCTCCCCACGCCGCGACCATCCACAGCTGTCGAGCCCTAATTGAGGAAAATTACTGTTTGGCCCTTGGATTAGCTGACACAGGTTCAAACTTCAGCAACCTTTTAATCTGATTAAATCGAATACTCTGGATCATTCTGCTCACTTGTGATTTGCTCGAACATGTTTCGCCTATACGGCCTTTTATTATTGAGTGCAATTTAATTATTGTTGGTTAAATATTGTGTTCTCAATTTTTGTTACCCCGTTTCTGATTTGTTGAAAACCAAATTGCGCCCTAATCTGAATTGGTAATTTTTCAATTATCTTCGACCTAATTTATTTAAAATTTTGAAAGAAATCAATTTTGAGTGTTTAATTAATTTCTCAGTCATTACAAAATTGTTCCTTGATATTTTAACATTAGTTTGTGAATAATCTACTTTATAAAATTGCTGATCTCTAAACTGCATCGCAAACATCAATGAAAACGAGTCTTTACTTCACAAACTGTCTGCTCTCATTTGACTATTCTTGCTACATTCAAATGTATGAAAACCAAATAACTTCAAGTGACTTAGCCGAATGCTCCGCAAGGCTTGGCATGTCTTTCAATACAGGATACGAACTAGCATCTCTTTGCCTTATGCACCTAAGGAACTTGTCATTTCACTCCCATGAGTAGTCTGGGATCAACAAGATCGCGCTGACACAGAGGTAATGGACAATTACAACTAAGTGCCTAAATTCAATTCAAGCTTAGGGTTCCATCACTTGGACAGCTAAATTCGCACTACAAAGCCTATAAAGTAGAATGCAAGTGATAGAGGCATCACCACATCAAATTTGACTCCTGCAACATACCTAATTGAATTAACGTTTCAACATCAAGAACCACATTTTTTGGAATTCCCTAAGCCTACTTCAACACACAGTAGTATTCATACATACACTAACAAACGAACAAAATGACTTAGGGAAATTTAGTAAAATTTCTTTCAGTCTATTTCAGAAAGAACTATTACAATATCTTTTTTTACTACATCATATCTTAAAACAAGAAAAAAGCGCATACATCATACGTCAAAATTGCTTTCCTCACTCTCCTCTTCGGCAGCCGCGTTCGCGGGGAGTCCCTGCTATTAGTCGGCAACCCAGGCCCAAGGAAGGGGGCGAAGCATCTCCGATAACCAGGGACTTTCATCGTTGCTCTTTTAGACGATTTTGGTCTTTGAAACTTCCTCGGCCCAACCTGCTCGAAAAACAACTTCGTTCACACAACTCGGCCTGAGTGGTCTCGAAGAACGCCTCCCTGAAGACCATTCCCCCCTTCACCAGTGGCAAAAGCCTCTTCGACGAAGATCTTCAAGTCCTCCTTGGCCGCCTTACCACAGAGCATAAGCTATGACCCTAGGCAATTCTATCCCATGGTGACACATTCCTTCAAGGACAGCATGTACTTTATACTGCCCTTGAAGCTCGGCGCTGAAGGGTGGCTACTTGACGCCACGGAGTGGAGGATCTCATTCCCTTCTGCAACTGTTTGAGATGCAAACAAAGCTCAGCCTTTGCCTTCTCTAACGCCTTCAATCGCCTCTTGAGAGCAGACGAAGATGACTCCAACCCCACATCATCCATCTTCAACACAAAAATACAATGATTCAGCCACCTGATGTGTCAGTGCTGACAAAAAGCAGTCATTGAAGACCTTAGTCGAATCAAGGGCAAGGATGAAATATGCAAAAGTTTTGCTTAACTTATAGAATTTTCATAACTTACTGCCATGAAGTGCTCTAAGCCCACTCCGGAGATCAGCTCAGTCCCATTGAGCGAACTTGTCCCAGCCACTCTCCGAGGAGCTACCTCCTATTCAGCAAAAACAACTTCAAGAGGAAACCCTAGATCATCAAGCCAATCTAGGAGCTCCCATCTGTAATTCAACGCCATTCGCTTCAAGCGTTTGTGCTAATGGCTAGTCCTCTCTTCGACATCAATATCGACAACCCCCACCCTAGTAGTTGTAGTCGTGGACACAGTCAAAGATTCGCCAGCATTCTTGCTCCTTTTTGTTAGCCCGCTTTTCTTATGCGGAACTATCATTTTCACTTTGATATGTTCCATGTACCATGGCGAAGAAGCAACGAGACCTCCTCGAATAAAGCAACAGTTAAGCAAATAAATGCAACTAAACGAGCAAAAAAAGCTATCTACCCACCTCTTAGTCTAATTACCATTTTGCCGAGACGGCGCAACAAGGTCGTAGTAGCACCAAGTACATCTCAGCCCTCCTCTTTGTCCTCAACAACACAAGGTCATAGTATTCGTGACTGCAATCAAAAGGCGTGATGACGAAGCAGTTCGTCTGGATCCAAACAAGCCGGTTGTGGCAAAGAGCCCCCAAAGAGACGAACAACCACTTCTTCCTCTAGCTCCTAAAACAGGAGCCTCCCAACAGTGGAGGTACCTTTTGGAGAAAAATTATAAAACTAATGATGAGAAACTCCATAGTTAAGCGTGCTTGGGCTGGAGTAGCACTGAGATCAAGTCACACAATTCCCTAAAGTCAAAGCGGACAATGCCTCTACATTTGAATCACGGGGTGTTACAAAGCACCTCCAGCTTCGAGTGTTTCTACCATGTGAAGATAGTGTAAAGCGCATCCTAGCTCCACCTAATGCTAACATCTTTTAGAGCCTCTAACAAACATTAGAGGAGGGCAACAATGTTTGGCCCCACCATGTCAGCACTATACCGAACCAGTGAGTCAGTGACAAGTGTCGACAAAGAATTGCTGCATCAATAGGAACATCCCCTACTAAAGAAACCACTGGTAGACAGCTACAATGCCCTTCGACGGACAATTTGGTCAGTTCTCTCGCGAAGGGTGGAAGACAATAACCTCGCCTCATTGTTCGACTTAACTGACCTTCTCTCCCTCGTGATCACTACCACAAAGCCATCCTGGTACTAGAGCTGCCGAATCTCTATCTCAAAATGCTCCTTTGAGAGTTTGCTTTTCTCAAAATACCCTTTGGTGAACAGTTCCCACCGGTCCTGCACTTAGACTTTTGCATTCTCACCAAACGAACAAGTGAGGAAAAATGAGAGAACCGGGAGAGAGAGACCCTAAGAAACTGTATGGACCCTTCTCCTTCATACTCCCACGCTACCGCAATCCCCACACTCATTTCCACTGAGCCTCAAGAGTCAACGCGTCGCACGCAATGAGTAGAGGAGGAACAACACTGACTTGTCAGTCTGCCTATCACATCAGCATCGAAATCGTACAACTCTTCTTCTCCCATAAGAAAGGGTCACGCCCACTTTCAGCGGAAGGTTTGTACCCTACACTATTCTAGTTAGCGTTTGACCCTCGAGTTCCCTTTGGTTATCGCCTAAGAGGCAAACTACTTCTCAAAGGACGCTAGCAATTCAAACGATCTCATTTGAATTATATCTTCATTAACACTTTATTTCTTTCAAAAATTCCCTAAGTCTATTTCGACACATGGTAGTATTCATACATACATTGACAAACGAATCAAAAAACTTAGAAAATTTTTGAAAAGGGGATTCACTCCAGAACAGCATGTTACAAAGGAAGTTCGAAACAACAAAGAAACAAACATCAGATCAAGGCAGCCGAAGAATCACGATGGCAGAGAATGCATTATTCGTGAATTGAACGACAGCGAACAATTATATTTACTATGTCGGTCACTATTATTTAGAAGTTCCTATCTTCACGGACTCCCACTAGTTCTCCTTGGATCTGTTCAAGCTCTCCCTTTATTGTCTCCAACTCCGGCTTAGTCACATCTCGCTCCTACTTGACGCCAACCTGCATGTCCCTTGCCACGTCCAGTTGAGACTTCAGTTATGTGATCACCTCATTTGTCACCTCGATCACAACCAGACGCTCTTCAAGGGCAGAGATCCTCTTCATCGCTTCTTCGGAGTCACGCATCCAAAAGAAGAACAATAGTTCGTCGATCTTAGTATCTGTGACGTCACGGCTACCAATACTTGGCCTCTCTTTTATAACTAGCCGAGCCACCAATAACCGAGACATCAGGACTTACTATTTATTTTTTTACATGCAACATATAATTAAAATCACTTGCCGTAATCTTCAATTTCTCTTCCCTTGTCTCGTGATCCTTCTAATGTCACACCTACCATCAAAAATGGCAGAAGTCCATTAATACAGACTCTGTAGATAAAACAGTATCCAAAATAATAATAAGCAAACTTAACACTGCATACAGACTGAATAAATCTCATGCATTTAGAATTAGACAAGAAATAAAATCAATATAATTTTTCTTCTTTATAACAATTCTAACATGCAAGACATGCTTTTTATATTATGCACTAGAATCACTATCATAATTGTCTTTACTAGAAATTAATAACTCTATTTATTTCATTTATGGGCCCTAGGTTTCTCAACCAATCACCTCAAATGCCTCAGTCATTTTGAAAATCGTCACCTCCCCATGAGTAACCCTTTCGAATTACATCACGGGACGCCGTCACATCAATTATCACTGGGATCCTTTCACAACTGCTCTCATTAGCCATTTTTATGGAAGTCGTCACCCCCATCAGCCCAGAAAGAGCATTGGGCGTCGTCGCGCTAATATTATTTAATTTAAACTCGAGCTAGGCATGTATGATTGCTTGTGAGAAACCTTCTTTTAAACAGTCATTGTTGCCTTCCACATCATATATGCAAATATCTTTATTTTCATTCCTAGATAAATGAGCTCTTTGTAACAACTCATCACTTGATTATAATATTTACATTCCATATCATAAATCCTAATTTCTTGATTATTATGGCATTACTAACATCAAATGAAATATATGTATTAATTATCATATTTTTCACGCACAACATATTCATTTTTCGTATTAAGGATTAAACATGAAGGTTACAAGCATCATATATAAAATAAAAATAAACTTCACATAATTTTACTGACTAACTGTAAAGACATAACTTTCTTAAATCTCATCAATTCATTTCTCAATTTATCTAAGCAAACTTTTCTGTAGAAATTTATTTCTTCTTACTCACAAATAATGGAAAGAAGAATGTAGTTTTCTCTCTCATTCAGCTTTCATATAAAATACAAATAAATCTTCTCTTGTCTCAAATTTAATCAATAAATTGAAACTTGAATAAATCTAGACAAATATTACTTTTCTCCAATCAATCATCCAATCCCCAAATTAATAACAAATAATAATACAAATAGCTTATACTTAAGCTAAATCACAACTTACCAGCCAATTATCCACCTAACCAAATTGTTACTTAATAGATGATAAACCATTAATTTAATATCATAGACCATTTGTCTCTAATTTTTCTGGATTTTTCTATCTTACATTTATAAAAACATGTCCACTAACCTCCCTTGTAACTTGAAACTCATTAAATAGAACAATTTAACAATAAAACGTAATCAAAATTCCACCGCATTAATTCATTCTCAAAAATATCACGATTTCATAAATACAATTTCAAGGAAAAGAATTATCTACCTATTTATTGTTTTGGCTAAGCTTGGAATCCCACTTTATTTCTCCTTTTTCTTCCTATTCCTTTTTCTTCTTCTTCTTCTCTTTGTTCTTCTTCTTCTTCTCTTCTTCTTCTTTTTCTTCTTTTTTTTCCACTCACAGCAACAAAAAGGAGCTTCTTCCCAGCTTTTTCCTTCCTTTTCTTCTTCTTTCTCTTCTTCTTCTTCTTACTGTGCTTTCCAGCCTTCTTCTCCTTCTTCTCTGGCCTGGTAGCAGCCCAGGCGGGCGGTACAGGGGCTCAAAACAGAGAGCGAGAGTTGGCAGCCCACAATTATTTCTTTAGTTTTTTAGAAAAATTATAATTTAATTCCCAACTTTCATATCTTTATAAATAAGTCCAAAATCCTTACGTTTAGGTCCATTCATTTATTTTGGGTTTAAATCAACTTTAATTTTAAACCTCAAATCAAATTCTATTTCAATTTTTTTTTTAAACTTCAAATAAAATTCTTGGATGTCACAGTAAGCGTCTGCTTGCTGGCTTTCATTCGTTGTTCCATAAGCAAGAGGATCTTAAAGAATAATGCAGCTTTTGCAGTTCCTACCATCATTTCCCTTATAAAAATTCTTGTAGATATCCCAAATCAATCAAGCGATCAACTAGTATGTTGAAGTAATAACATCGATGAATGTTATGACCATGGTCCCATGAAATTCACAAAACCAAGATTTATTCATCATCGGCATAGGATTTCTACTTGTTGTTGGGCTGACAAGGTTCTTTATGTTGCTCAATAACTATGAAAAACTGATATTTTGTAAAACCTAACGTATCCATATCAGATATTGATACTCTCCCATAATCCATTAATAAGTATTCAATACGTCATATGGAGTAGCAAGTTTTATTTTTATTTTTTAAAAAATCAGATACTGATACTTAGTGATATTTTCCAATACTAATTAAAATAGTCAGCTCAGCCCACACGGTAAAAAAAAAAATCTCATGTATAAAATACAACTCATGCATAAACTTGAACATTAAAATTTAAAAAGATATACTAGGCTGCACAATTAAGATCATAAAAAATTTTACCTTCAATTGATACTATCTTTGTTTTTATTGGATGTCGATCACATTTATTTTACCTTGATCAAGCTCATAATGCGAAGAAGATATGATTTTAATTTTTTTATTTTATCTATTTATTTAATCAGAGACTCGAAGAGAAAAGCATATATCTACTTTAATCAGGTCAATATATTTGGATTTATGTCACAACATCTGTATTATTAGTTGTATTTCATTTGTATCAAATTTAAATTGATACGGAAACTAAAGTACTGATATATATATATATATATATTGTACCTAGGAATTGGGCGAGTGCCCCAATGGGCTAGCCAAAGGCCAATTAATTTTAAGCGGGTTTGGTTATTTATTTTAGCCTGATATTTGGGTTTAGCCTTGCCCGAGCCTGACATTGACTTATTCAAATCCTGAATTAGACAAAAACCGGCCCACCCATAAAGCCCGAGCTTGAATAAAATTAACCTACGAAGAGGGCATCACTATTTACTAATCTTTAAATATATGATATGGTATTTTTAGTTTTATTTTTATTATGAATTTCTATATTAATACTTGGTGATTGTTTTCAAAGAAAAAAAAACTGGTGATTGGTGTTCAACCTTAAATACCACTATAGTTGGAATTTTCCTTGCATTGGCTCAATTGTGAGCATGCTTTGGTTAGTGGAAGGGAGAAATATAGCGGTCCAATTAAGTTTGCACATAGGAGGCCTTGAGGTCCCCCTTCAGGCAACACATGCTTTGGTGGATCCATGTGCATTAGTTTTGATGGGAGTCTTTCCTCTCATAATGGCTGTGTTCTTACCTCTTCTGTTTTGTTTCAATAGTTGGATATGAAACTTCATTAAAAAAAAATAGCAGTGATAAATTTCGAGCCTCTTAGGCTTGTGGGTAGCTCGACCCACGAATTGGGCGGGTTTGACAATGGTATTAGGCCCATAAGTCAGGCTAAGCTCAGCCCGAGCTCAATTTGACTAGATCAAAGCCCAGTCAAGTCAAGCCCGCTGATCACGCAGGTCTAATATATATATACACACTCTCATCTTATTTAAATAATCTATGACTTAGAAAGCAATTAAACAAATTTCATGACATTATTTTAAGTTTAAATTATTTTTAAATTCAATAATTGTTAAAAAATATTTTATTTGAAATGTTCATAAAAATATAATTAATTTGAAAAAAAATTCAAAAATATTTTTAAAATTTATAGCAATAAAATATATAAACCATTCTCATCTACCATAAAACTACACCTTGAATATGAGAATATGACATATTATACACAGATATATAATAATCGCATCCTAACGTATTCGTATTCTAACTTTTTAAGTTTGTTGTATTATCGCATTCATATTGTATCATATTTGTATTGTCGTATCATATTCATGGTTCGAAGAGCAACCAATTGACTTGGTTTCTTATGGAGTAATAAGATGAGTATTCCTACCATCTCAAGCTACCCTTGATGTAGGAGACACAAATTCAATATGAGAAGTGACATCTCATCTCCTTTATCTAGGAATGTTGAAACAATCCTTTGCGTTGATGAATTTCTTAGAACACTTCAAGTCTTCTTGCACGAAGAATTGTTGATCTTTTGATAAGGAAAAATAGAATCGGTCTGTTTTTGCAATACCATACATAGGGTACAGATGGATATGTATTTTGTCACATTGTCATCCCCCATATTAGTTGTAGAGAATCAATTAATATATTTTGTAGAGTTTCTCCAAGCTATTGTTCAATATTATAAAGCAAAATAAATCCTAAGTGAGGCTCGTCTAGGGGAGTAAAATGGACAATGAAAGCTTGGACATCTAGTGTAGCTCTTATTGGATCACACCAGGAGTGTGGTAAACCATTGGAGACCAGCATCTTTCAGATTGATGATGAATAACTAACAATGACACTCATCAGGAATTGATGCTTTAAATATCAAAGCAGGATTCTCTACATCAGTCTTGCAAGAGTAAAAATCCAATATTGAAATCATGTAATTTCCCAAAATGATAACTCTATTTAATAGCTCCATAGAATGAAGACAGGTCTCCCATTTGCCAAATATGCCCACCCACTTGCTCCCGTCTAGAAAGGAGGTGCGAAGGTACATGCCTATGAGAGTTTACTTCAGGTTCACTTAACTCTAAATGGCAAATATGTTAGGTAGGAGCATGCATTGTCCTAGTCTTGCATGTGCTTATAGCCAGCCCATGGCGAATGTAGGTTCAAACACTCTTAATCCCAATCAACAAGCCTCATTCATCTCTTTCTGCTCAATTACTTGAATCAGGTACAATCTCTCTCTGACTAACAATTTTGGGTTCATTGAAATAAATTGAAATTTATTCATTTATGTTGGACCTATGATCCCAGTTTGGGTTAATCAGCAATTTGATGATAACAGACCTAAATGGAACCATTCATTGGCTCAACAAGCTTTAATGAAGTTAAATTTTGAAGATTAACAAAAAGACAAAAGATGATTTATAGAGGAACACTTTAAATGGTGAGCTTGAAGGTGAAGTCTCAAAGGCATGGATATTTTTTTGAGAAAAACATGAACCAAAGTAGCACATTCAACATGACTATAGTTAATCTTCCAACACGTCTGACATGACAACAAACTTCACATAACTTAATTAGTTACTTAACTGGATCAAACTAGGAACAAATACCACCCACTGAAGAAGGGGGGAGATGGGGGGAATGGGAATGATTGTCCATCAAAAAGGCAAACAAGAAAAAATAACAATTTAAACAAATGAATTTAAACAAGTACAACAATTTAAACAAACCCAGTCAATCCAGACCAAGGAGGCCAGCAAAATATTAGATATCAATCAAAAGATGAGGTGTAAACTAGATCTCCAACTAAAATCATGCAAATCCTATTGTAGGCTGTAATAACACATCATGGGAAACACCATATGAGTGAAGAAGGATCACGTAGCAGAAATGAATAATTTGAAGTAGCAAATCCTCCTGGTTAATAAGTAGAATGAACAACAATATAACAAAAGAACTACGATGAGTAATAATAGAATACATGCAGAAGGCATAGGGAGACTTATCGAGTAGTTGTTCAGTTGCTGGGACTAGAAGCATATTGGCAGCAGAGAAAGAGAACTGGATTCTGAGGTTAGCTACAATATTTTAGACAATACCGCTAAAGGAAACCTAAGCCACTTTGCAAGAACATATCCAAAAAACAAAAAAGGGTCAGAGGGTAGAGGGAACAGGTAGGGCATAATAAATAAAAGATTTGAAATTACTATAATAACAACAATTAAAATAAGAAAACTCTATACATTGGTACCCTTATTTACAAACTATGATCTTCAAAAAACAGGTAGATAGGAGCAATCGTTTCCTTGAACCTTTCATTGTCTTTTCATTTTAAAAGAAATATGTACTGCTAACCTCTAGCAAAGATTGAATAAAGCATCATATCAAAATAAAAAAAATTTAAAAAAAAAAAGATTGAATGAAGCAAGACATAACACAAAAGTTCCACAAAGCCCGTTAGGCAATCTATCTCACTTGTAAAGAATAGTTTGATATGGAATTAAATCACATAATGTCCTCTAGATTCCTGTATGGTGTGGAGAATTACAATGAATAGCATTGTTCTTGCAAACAATAACATAAAATGATCTCATAGAACTCCAAACACCTTCAAACTTGTTTCTTGAATTTTCTCCCACTCTATTTGAAAATTGCATTGCTACGTTCACACACGAGACCCCATGGTACCTAGGAAAGCTCCTTCCTCATTTGACTATGAGAGCACCATAGTTTTCAATACTCATATGGATAGAAAATTCAATGCAAGAATCAACTAAAATGAGCATATAAAGTTTAGACCACTTCATGAAACAATACATGCATGAATTGGGTTACAACTTACCTAAGGCAACTTAAGTTGAAAAATATCTTCCATCAATAAGGTAATACTTCTATCTATCCTCAGAACGCAAAATCTTACAACTTTCAAGAATAAATCCGTTTGTCAAAATGATCATCAAACTACTGCATGCATTCTTGGAGTATATCTGTTTGGGTGAAAATGTTCAAACTAAAATTAAAAAATGAAGAGAGGGGGGTTAGAGTGAAGCTTTAGAGTTAAATAAGAATAAAGTAAAAAAAAGAAGTGAAAGTTTTCCCTGAGGTCTCCATAGAAGGAGAGAAGAGTTAGGGCAAACTGCTTGCTATCTAAGGGGACCTCTGTTGAGAAAAGCTTGCTGAATAGTTGGGGTTGACTAGAGTTACAAAACAGGTGAACAGTGTTAGCCGGGAGCTTAGTTGAGAAATTGTTGTTCCCGATCTAGGTCCCCTCTTTATCATAAATATGAGTATTTATGATAAAAAAGTAGCTGATGATATTTGGTGGGATTAATGCTAAGCGGCTAGACGGTGTGGACAGCAAGATCATTTGTTCACGCCACCTAACAAGCCGAGCCTCAATGATGAATATCTCTCCATTACCCCTAAGCTGGGTGATGTACAATATAAACAAGGCTATGATGTGAAAAGTGTTGTTGGCTAGGAATCTATTCGTCTAACACTATTCGAATAGCTTTAAGCTATTTAGCTCTGAGGCGTAATTCGAGCAAGTCTTCTGAATCTATTTATGAGCATAAATCGAGTGACTAGTTAGTGAATGGGCCTAAATTCATCACGTGCGGGGTTTGACTGATGTGGCAGATTTCCCTTAACAATATCAATTGCACCTTCTGCTAGAATAGACTATCATGATCCAAAATCATGTCCTTTACATCCTTAACCTTAAGCTAAAGGACAGGAATTCATCTCATTTAAGCAACGGCTTGACACAGAATGAACAGGTCAGGACTGGGTGAGTGAAAGAGGAGATTACACCTGAGGGGCCTTCTCTAGGAGCTCCTGGACATAATTCTCGCCGAAGACACGGTGGCCGGCGTCGTAAAGCTGGCGAATTGCGGAAACGGGCTTCGTCTTGCTCACAGCCACAACCCTCACCTGTTCCGGCGACCGTCCTGACCGATCCAACGCCATCTGCACCTTCGACAAAACCGAACGAAGCGCCGTTCCTGCAGCGCCTTCCATGGCTGGCGCCGCCATTTTCCCCTGATCACCCCCGACCTGCCTTCTCCGAGTCTGGGCCGTTAAATGGAACTATTTAGAGCGAGCAACTCGAAATCGAGCAATTCTAGACATCGCCTACGACGATTGGATACAGATAAGTATGCTTAAGTTAAATATGATAAAACAAATATTTTGCACGATAATAAATAAATAAGATTTAAAAATTCTTAAATGTCATATATACGGTTGAGATTTAATGCTAAATTTAAGTGAAAACAACGAGTTAAATTTCAATAGCCTATACACTATCCATACTTAAATTCACAACTGCTACATAAGCACAATGCTTTGTGCTTCTCGCTCCCATTCCAACATTATTTATGGGTAATACTATTAGTCATAATAAAATATCATCACCAAATTTTCATGAAATCTAATTGGCATCTATATACGCAATACTATATGCATTATATGCACAAGAAAAATAGAGTGAAAACAATCATATTGATTTTCAGGTTTAACAGTAGTAAGAAATTGAGTGTCAAGTATTATCTATGTAGAATGATATCACAAATTTAAAATTAAATTTGAAGTCATTATTGTCAAAAGCATGTTATATTTTCTTACTTAATAATCATACTAATCAAGCAAAATTAATATAACAGAATGTTATAACAAACTAGATAAAAAATATATTAAAAAAAATAAAAGCTCATAACTCAAACAATCAAAAAAATCTTAGCATACAAGCATGTCTTTTGCTTAAACATTAAGACTAGCTAGTAATCAATCCTTTCTAATGAAATCACAAGAGTTGAAAATAATGTACATGACTGGGCATCAACTGTAGCATGAATTTTATTATGAACAAGCAGTCCAACGTCTTAACATGAAAGCTCACTACTATAAAATATGCAAGCATTTTAGAGTGTGAATATCACATCTAATTCATAGAACCAATCTCATAATTATAGCTAAATTTAGTAGATTTAATATTAAATTTGGTGTCTATACTACTTGATAGTAAATAATACCTACCTATTGTTAGCCATAAAATGGGTTTCCTCTTCTTGAATTTCTCCTCTTCTCCAATGTTTTTCCAACTTGACACTTGTTGCTGAAAGAAAGTTGCAGCTCAAATGAAGAAGGGATTGCTTTGGATTATTCTTACTCTTCTTCCCTCAAGCATGCAAGCCTTCACCCAGCTCTCTCCCTCTCGGTCTCACTCTTTCGGCTAAGCAAGAAGAAAATGAAGGAAAAAATTTTTCTTCATGTATTTTGAATTATTCAATATTTTGAATTTCACTAATATTTTTTAATTGTCACTTCTTCGTTTTGCTCCTTAAATCAGTCATAAAACATGTTAAGTGACTGGTTTTGTCCCCAATTAATTTATAAAAAATTGTAATACCTAAATTACCAATTTACCCCTCATTTTATCTATAAATAAGGGAGATTTTGGGTTAATATTCCTCTTAGGCCAACCAAAACTCTAAGCTCTCTCATTTTTTAACTGCAAAACTATCTCCCCAAACTTAAAGTTTCTGTTCACAATATTAAGAGTTGATTCTAAAAAGTTCTTGGATCATTGGAGGTATTTTTATTTGGGTATTTTCTATTTTCTCTCTGAATTGATTTTTCTTAATGATTCATGAATTTTTGTACTACTTATTTAAGCTCCAAATAATTTAAAATTTTTATTACACCTTCCTGGAAATCTCTATTTTATCTAAAATTTTTCTTAAAATTTTTTGGTGAATGAATTTTTCTATGAAATAATTTGCATTTATTTTTCTGTTTTTTAATTTTTATAAATCGTACAAAATTCAAAAAAATTTAATATTTTTATAGTAGATTTCTTAGATAAGATTACACCTAAAAAAAAATTTTAGTGCTTTTACTATGTATTATTTTCCAAAAACTTTTTTAAATTTCTGTTTATCAGATTTTATATCGTATTGAAATATTTCATCGAGTTTTATCTCTCTTTATTTTCCCTTGGTTCTTACATTTCACAAAATATTAAGAAAGATAATACTAAAGTTTTCTCCAGAAAGTTGAGTTAGCTTTCTTGCATATAGAGTTTTTTATGAAATTTTAAATTGAGATTTTTATTATACAACTCACAAGGGTTATTCGAATTCTTATTTTTCGTTTTTTGTCCCCTTAAGTGGAGAGGAATTTTTCTTACTTGTCTTTAAGTAAAAGAAAATGTGAGATTGTTCGTTCCCCTAATAAAAATGATTGAGGGCCCATTTATTTTCAACTTAAAAATTAACCTAGTTTAATTTTAACCTAGCATATCATATCACACATTAAATTTAATATTAAAAATTAATTTTATTTCACATTCTACACATATTACTAAAATAATAACCAACTTATATTACATCGCACACATATCCCAATATAATAATTAATTCTATATCACATCTCTCACATATCACAACATAATAACTAATTTTATTTCACATTATTCACAACTTTTAATAAAAAATATCTCCATCTAAGTTTAATTTTAACCTTATTAAATTTAACCTTACAAACAAACAGATCCTGAGAGATTGATTTATACCTTTAGATCGAAAAAGCATAGATTTTTTTTCTTGTACTAGGGCTTGAGCTTGGTCATAATAAGCTTAAAATAGTGAAACCCTGAAGGAGGAACAAAAAAGAGTAGATTAGGCAAGAGAATAGCCAAACGAATTCACTATGCATCTTGTGTCATTTTTTTTAATTTTTTTGTTTCATTTTTTCACCATTTAGAGGCTTAGTGTACTTGACTGCTATTTTACTTTAAAGCCTTAAAATAAGATTTCAATAATGAGATTTTGGATATTATAAATTGAGCTAATTCAAAATACTTAATAGTTTAAATTGTTCAAATCCTGTGAGATATTTAAAGTTGGTAGGTTGGTTAATTAAAATTTAGGCTTGCTCACCCCCCAAACTTAATTAGCTTAATCAAAGATCCAATATAACTTAATTATAACCGTGGAATAGAATCAGATTAGTATATTAAGTAAATTTGATTTCCTAACGGAAAATGCGTCGAATCAGAAATACTTTGATTTATCCATCCCACTATGATTAAGTTATATATATTATATAAAATTTAATTTTAACTTAACTATGTCAGTGGAACGGAGTGGTTTACTACATTGGATGAATTAAATTCATCCGACAGAGTAAGCCCGACGATCAGAAATTTATTGATTTATCCATCTAAATATAATTAAGTTAATTATTAAATTTACATTCTGTAATTTTACTTACTGCATCTAACTTATGAACATTTACTTTTTTGTATTACTGACATTTACTTACTGCAATACTAATTTTATATTATGTACATTTTTTTTACTAAGACTTATTATTTTTTTTTGCATACTAACTTTTATCTTTCTACAATTTTTTTTTAATTAAATTTTTGTTAACATTTTTTTTATGCATATATATATATATATATATATATATATACCATCTACATATATATACCATCTACCTATATACTAATATCTATATAAATCATTATATATATATATATGCACATACAGGGTTTGTTTAGTTGGAGGACAAATTTGGATAAGAAAAGAGAAAATATTTTATTTTATAGAGTTAATGGGAAAGAAATTTATTTAATATTGAGAGATGTGTAGGATGTGAAATAAAGTTGATTTTAAGGTTGAAATTTGTGTTGGATATGAAATAAAGTTGACTTTTAAAGTTAAAATTTGTGTTGAATGTGAAATAAAATTGTTAAAATTTATGATAAATTTAAAATATAAATAAAATATTAATGTGCCTTTTTTTATGGTTACCAAATAAGGCCATAATATATTATTATTAAAAAGAACAACGCTTATTTCACACACTTGAAATCTTATACATTAATAAATTAAATTTCTATATATATATATATATATATATATATATAGATACATATTTATACTAAGTATAAGTATATATATATTATCTATACATAGACATACATATATATATATATATTATTTTTACTTATTCTTTTACAGGTACTATTTTAAATTGCTCATTACTCTTACTTTAAAAATTTGCTTAAATGTCTTCGCTAAAAAATTAATAATACTCTGATTATAAACCTAAATGTTTGCTATATTGATGTATTAATCGAAAATTGATATTTGGCGATATATTAGGGACATTTGATTGCGTTTTAATGTAATACCATAATTATACATCTATTTATCAGTATATCGATATATTTTAAGAGAATAGGCTCTTTTAGGTCTGGTTTATGACATATCAATGAATTTGAGTTGAATAGTGATGTTTTTGCAGCTATTCATTGCATTACGTTGAATTCAAGTGGAGTACAAGCATTTAAAGTACGATTCATTACATAATAAGTTATTTTAACTAAGTAAAAGCAATTGTATGTGTATCCAATTAGTTTTTTTATTGTACTTGAATCGAATATATGCAATGTGACTTTAATCTTGTCTATATGAAGATATTTTAATATAATACTCTGATTACACACCTAATATTTACTATATTGATGTATTTTAATTGATAATTGATACTTGGCGATCTATTAGGGGCATTTAATTGTGTTTTAATGTAATACCTATAATTACACATCATTTATCAGTATATCGATATATTTTAAGAGAATAGGCTCTTTTAGGGTCTGGTTTATGACATATCAATGAATTTGAGTTGAATAGTGATGTTTTTATAGCTATTCATTGCATTACGTTGAATTCAAGTGAAGTACAAGCATTTAAAGTACGATTCATTGCATAATAAGTTATTTTAAATAAATAAAAGCAATTTTGTGTGTATTAAATTAGTTTTTGTTGTATTTGAATCTTATATATGCAATTTGACTTTAATCTTGTCTATATGAAGGTTTTTTAACATAATATTCGGATTACACATCTAATGTTTGCTATATTGATGTATTTTAATCGAAAATTGATATTTGGCGATCTATTATGGGCATTTGATTGTGTTTTAATGTAATACCTATAATACATATCTATTTGTCAGTATATCAATCAATTTAAAGGGAATAGGCTCTTTTTACTATTTTATTTATGACATATCAATGAATTTGAGTTGATATTCGTTGCATTACTTTGAATTCAAGTGGAGTACAATCATTTAAAGTACGATTCATTGCATAATAAGTTATTTTAACTAAATAAAAGCAAATTGTGTGTGTATTCAATTAATTTTTGTTGTATTTGAATCGAATATATGTAATTTGACTTTAATCTTGTCTATATGAAGGTTTTTTAACATAATACTATTATTACACACCTAATGTTTGCTATATTGATGTATTTTAATTGACAATTGGTACTTGGCGATCTATTAGGGGCATTTAATTGCGTTTTAATGTAATACCTATAATTACACATCTATTTATAAGTATATCGATCAACTTTAAGAGAATAGGCTCTTTTAGGGTCTTATTTATGATATATCAATGAATTTGAGTTGAATAGAGTTTTTTTTCCATCTATTCATTGCATTACTTTGAATTCAAGTGGAGTACAAGTATTTAAAGTACGATTCATTGCATAATAAGTTATTTTAACTAAACAAAAGCAATTGTATGTGTATTCAATTAGTTTTTGTTGTATTTGAAAAAGAATATATGCAATTTGACTTTAATCTTGTCTATATGAAGGTTTTTTAACATAATACTCTGATTACACACCTAATGTTTGATGTATTGATATATTTTAATCAAAAATTAATATTTGGCGAATTATTAGGGGCATTTGATTGCGTTTTAATGTAATTCTTATAATTACACATCTATTTATCACTATATCGATTAATATTAACAGAATAGACTCTTTTAGGGTCGAATTTATGATATATAAGTAATTTGAGTTGAATATTGATGTTTTTGCAGCTATTCATTACATTATGTTGAATTAAAGTGGAGTATAAGTATTTAGAGTTTGATTCATTGCATAATAAGTTATCTTAAGTAAATAAAAGCAATTATGTGTGTATTTAATTAGTTTTTATTGTATTTAAAGAGACTATATATGCAATTTGACTTTAATCTTGTCTATATGAAGGTTTTTTAACATAATACTCTAATTACACACCTAATGTTTGCTGTATTGATGTATTTTAATCGAAAATTAATATTTAGCGATTTATTTGCGGCATTTGATTGCATTTTATTGTAATACCTATAATACACATCTATTTGTCAACATATCAATCAATTTAAAGCGAATAGGCTCTTTTTACTGTTTGATTTATGACATATTAATGAATTTGAGTTGATATTCGTTGCATTACTTTGAATTCAAATGGAATACAAGCATTTTAAGTACGATTCATTGCATAATAAGTTATTTTAACTAAATAAAAGCAAATTGTGTGTGTATTTAATTAATTTTTGTTGTATTTGAATCGAATATATGTAATTTGACTTTAATCTTGTCTATATGAAGGTTTTTTAACATAATACTCTTATTACACACCTAATGTTTGCTATATTGATGTATTTTAATTGACAATTGGTACTTGGCGATCTATTAGGGGCATTTAATTGCGTTTTAATGTAATACCTATAATTACACATCTATTTATAAGTATATCGATCAATTTTCAGAGAATAGGCTCTTTTAGGGTCTCATTTATGACATATCAATGAATTTGAGTTGAATAGTGATGTTTTTACAGCTATTCATTGCATTACGTTGAATTCAAGTGGAGTACAAGTATTTAAAATACGATTCATTGCATAATAAATTATTTTAACTAAGTAAAAGCAATTGTGTGTGTATTCAATTAGTTTTTATTGTATTTGAATAGAATATATGCAATGTGACTTTAATCTTGTCTATATGAAGGTTTTTTAACATAATACTCTGATTACACACCTAATGTTTGTTATATTGATGTATTTTAATTGACAATTGATACTTGGCGATCTATTAGGGGCATTTGATTGCGTTTTAATGTAATACCTATAATTACACATCTATTTATCAGTATATCGATATATTTTAAGAGAATAGGCTCTTTTAGGGTCTGGTTTATGACATATCAATGAATTTGAGTTGAATAGTGATATTTTTACAGCAATTCATTGCATTACGTTGAATTTAAGTGGAGTACAAGCATTTAAAGTATGCTTCATTGCATAATAAGTTATTTTAACTAAGTAATAACAATTGTGTGTGTATTCAATTAGTTTTTATTGTACTTGAATCGAATATATGCAATTTGACTTTAATCTTGTCTATATGAAGGTTTTTTAACATAATACTCTGATTACACACCTAATGTTTGCTATATTGATGTATTTTAATCGACAATTAATACTTGACGATCTATTAGGGGCATTTGATTGCGTTTTAGTGTAATACCTATAATTACACATCTATTTATAAGTATATCGATCAATTTTAAGAGAATAGGCTCTTTTAGGGTCTGGTTTATGACATATCAATGAATTCGAATTGAATAGTGATGTTTTTATAGCTATTCATTGCATTACTTTTAATTCAAGTGGAGTACAAGCATTTAAAGTATGATTCATTGTATAATAAGTTATTTTAAATAAATAAAAGCAATTGTTTATGTATTCAATTAGTTTTTATTGTACTTGAATCGAATATATGCAATATGACTTTAATCTTGTTTATATGAAAGTTTTTTAACATAATACTCTTATTACACACCTAATGTTTGCTATATTGATGTATTTTAATCGACAATTGATACTTGGCGATCTATTAGGGGCATTTGATTGCGTTTTAATGTAATACCTATAATTACACATCTATTTATAAGTATATCGATCAATTTTAAGAGAATAGGCTCTTTAAGGGTCTGATTTATGACATATCAATGAATTTGAGTTGAGTAGTAATGTTTTTACAGCTATTCATTGCATTACGTTGAATTCAAGTAGAGTACAAGCATTTAAAGTACGATTCATTGCATAATAAGTTATTTTAACTAAATAAAAGCAAGTGTTTATGTATTCAATTAGTTTTTGTTGTATTTGAATCGAATATATGCAATTTGACTTTAATCTTGTCTATATGAAGGTTTTTTAATATAATACTCCGATTACACTCCTAATGTTTGCTATATTAATGTATTTTAATCGACAATTGATACTTGGCGATCTATTAGGGGCATTTGATTGCGTTTTAGTGTAATACCTATAATTACACATCTATTTGTCAGTATATCGATATATTTTAAGAGAATAGGCTCTTTTAGGGTCTGGTTTATGACATATCAATGAATTTGAATTGAATAGTGATATTTTTACAGCTATTCATTGCATTACGTTGAATTCAAGTGGAGTACAAGCATTTAAAGTACGATTCATTGCATAATAAGTTATTTTAACTAAGTAAAAGCGATTGCGTGTGTATTCAATTAGTTTTTATTGTACTTGAATCGAATATATGCAAAGTGACTTTAATCTTGTCTTTATGAAGGTTTTTTAACATAATACTCTGATTAAACACCTAATGTTTGCTATATTGATATATTTTAATTGATAATTGATACTTGGCGATCTATTAGGGGCATTTGATTGTGTTTTAATGTAATACCTATAATTACACATCTATTTATCAGTATATCGATATATTTTAAGAGAATAGGCTCTTTTAGGGTCTGGTTTATGACATATCAATGAATTTGAGTTGAATATTGACATTTTTGCAGCTATTGATTACATTACGTTGAATTCAAGTGGAGTACAAGCATTTAAAGTTCGATTCATTGCATAATAAGTTATTTTAACAAAATAAAAGCAATTGTGTGTGTATTCAATTAATTTTTGTTGTATTTGAAGAGAATATATGCAATTTGACTTTAATATTGTCTATATGAAGGTTTTTTAACATAATACTCGGATTACAAACCTTATGTTTGCTATATTGATGTATTTTAATTGACAATTGATATTTGGCGATCTATTATGGGCATTTGATTGCGTTTTAAGGTAATACCTATAATTACACATCTATTTGTCAGTATATCGATCAATTTTAAATGAAATAGGGTTTGATTTATGACATATCAATGAATTTGAGTTAAATAGTGATGTTTTTGCAGTTATTCATTGCATTACGTTGAATTCAAGTGGAGTACAAGCATTTAAAGTACGATTCATTGCATAATAAGTTATTTTAACTAAATAAAAGCAATTGTGTATGTATTCAATTAGTTTTTATTATATTTGAATCGAATATATGCAATTTGACTTTAATCTTGTCTATATGAAGGTTTTTTAACAAAATACTCTGATTACACACCTAATATTTGCTATATTGATGTATTTTAATTGACAATTGATACTTGGCGATTTTTTAGGGGCATTTTATTGCGTTTTAGTATAATTCCTATAATTACACATCTATTTGTCAGTATATCGATTAATTTTAAGATAATAGACTCTTTTAGGGTCGGATTTATGATATATCAATAAATTTGAGTTGAATAGTGATGTTTTTGCAGCTATTCATAACATTATGTCGAATTCAAGAGGAGTACAGTTTTTTAGAGTATGATTCATTACATAATAAGTTATTTTAACTAAATAAAAGCAATTGTGTGTGTATTCAATTAGTTTTTGTTGTATTTGAATCGAATATATGCAATTTGACTTTAATCTGATCTATATGATGGTTTTTTAACGTAATACTCGGATTACACACCTAATTTTTACTATATTGATGTATTTTAATCAAAAAGTGATATTTGGCAATCTATTATGGGCTTTTTATTGCGTTTTATTGTATTACGTATAATACACATCTATTTGTCAGTATATCAATCAATTTAAAGAGAATAGGCTAGTTTTACAGTTTGATTTATGACATATCAATGAATTTGAGTTGAATAGAGTTTTTTTTCAGCTATTCGCTGCATTACTTTGAATTCATGTATAAGCATTTAAAGTTCGATTCATTGCATAATAAGTTATTTTAACTAAATAAAAGCAATTGTGTGTGTTTTCAATTAGTTTTTGTTGTATTTGAATCGAATATATGCAATTTCACTTTAATCTTATCTATATGATGGTTTTTTAACATAATACTCGGATTACACACCTAATATTTGCTATATTGATGTATTTTAATCAAAAAGTGATATTTGACAATCTATTATGGGCATTTGGTTGCGTTTTAATGTAATACCTATAATTACACATCTATTTATTAGTATATCGATCAAATTTAAGAGAATAGGCTCTTATAGGGTCTGGTTTATGACATATCAATGAATTTGAGTTGAATAGTGATATTTTTGCAGCTATTCATTGTATTACGTTGAATTCAAGTGGAGTACAAGCATTTTCAAATGCAATTGTTTGTGTTTTCAATTAGTTTTTATTCTATTTGAAGAGAATATATGCAATTTGACTTTAGACTTATCTATATGAAGGTTTTTTAACATAATACTCTGATTACACACTTAATGTTTTCTATATTGATGTAGTTTAATCGTAAATTGATGGTTGGTGATTTATTAGGAGCATTTGATTGTGTTTTAATGTAATACCTATAATTACACATTTATTTATCATTATATCGATCAACTTTAAGAGAATAGGCTCTTTTTGGGTCTTATTTATGATATATCAATGAATTTGTGTTGAATAGAGTTTTTTTTCATCTATTCATTGCATTACGTTGAATTCAAGTGGAGTACAAGCATTTAAAGTAGGATTTATTGCATAATAAGTTATTTTAACTAAATAAAAGCAATTGTGTGTGTATTCAATTAATTTTTGTTGTATTTGAAGAAGAATATTTGCAATTTGACTTTAATCTTGTCTATATGAAGATTTTTTAAAATAATACTCTGATTACACACCTAATGTTTGCTATATTGATATATTTTAATCGAAAATTAATATTTGGCGATTTATTAGGGGCATTTGATTCCGTTTTAGTGTAATTCCTATAATTATACATCTATTTGTCAGATTTATGATATATAAATAATTTGAGTTGAATATTGATGTTTTTGCAGCTATTCATTACATTATGTTAAATTCAAGTGGAGTACAAGTATTTAGAGTATGATTTATTGCATAATAAGTTATCTTAAGAAAATAAAAGCAATTGTGTGTGTATTTAATTAGTTTTTATTGTGTTTGAAGAGAATATATGCAATTTCACTTTAATCTTGTCTATATGATGGTTTTTTAACATAATACTCGGATTACACACCTAATGTTTGCTATATTGATGTATTTTAATCAAAAAGTGATATTTGACAATCTATTATGGGCATTTGAATGCGTTTTAATGTAATACCTATAATTACACATCTATTTATTAGTATATCGATCACATTTAAGAGAATAGGCTCTTATAGGGTCTGGTTTATGCCATATCAATGAATTTGAGTTGAATAGTGATATTTTTGCAGCTATTCATTGTATTACGTTGAATTCAAGTGGAGTACAAGCATTTTCAAGTACGATTCATTGCATAATAAGTTATTGTAACTAAATAAAAGCAATTTTTTTTTATTTTTTTTTTAAATAAATGCAATTGTTTGTGTTTTCAATTAATTTTTGTTCTATTTGAAGAGAATATATGCAATTTGACTTTAGTCTTGTCTATATAAAAGTTTTTTAATATAATACTCTAATTACACACCTAATGTTTGCTATATTGATGTATTTTAATCGACAATTGATACTTGGCGATCTATTAGGGGTGTTTGATTGCGTTTTAATGTAATACCTATAATTACACATCTATTTGTCAGTATATCGATCAATTTTAAGAGAATAGGCTCCTTTAGGGTCTTGTTTATGACATATCAATGAATTTGAGTTAAATAGTGATATTTTTGCAGCTATTCATTGCATTACGTTGAATTCAAGTGGAGTACAAGCATTTAGAGTACGATTCATTGCATAATAAGTTATTTTAAATAAATAAAAATAATTTTGTGTGTATTAAATTTGTTTTTGTTGTATTTGAATCGAATATATGCAATTTGACTTTAATGTTGTCTATATGAAGGTTTTTTAACATAATACTCTGATTATACACCTAATGTTTGCTATATTGATGTATTTTATTCGACAATTGATACTTGGCGATCTTTTAGGGGCATTTGATAGCATTTTAATATAATACCTATAATTACACATCTATTTGTCAGTATATCGATATATTTTAAGAGAATAGGCTCTTTTAGGGTCTAGTTTATGACATATCAATGAATTTGAGTTGAATCACCGATGTTTTTATAGCTATTCATTGCATTACGTTGAATTCAAGTGAAGTACAAGCATTTAAAGTACGATTCATTGCATAATAAGTTATTTTAACTAAATAAAAGCAATTGTGTATGTATTCAATTAGTTTTTGTTGTATTTGAATCGAATATATGCAATTTGACTTTAATCTTATCTATATGATGGTTTTTTATAATAATACTCTGATTACACACCTAATATTTGCTATATTGATGTATTTTAATCGACAATTGATACTTGGCAATTTATTAGGGGCTTTTGATTGCGTTTTAGTGTAATACCTATAATTACACATCTATTTATCAGTATATCGATATATTTTAAGAGAATAGGCTCTTTTAGGGTCTTATTTATTATATATCAATGAATTTGTGTTGAATAGAGTTTTTTTTCCATCTATTCATTGCATTACTTTGAATTCAAGTGGAGTACAAGCATTTAAAGTACGATTCATTCCATAATAAGTTATTTTAACTAAATAAAAGCAATTGTGTCTGTATTCAATTAGTTTTTGTTGTATTTGAATCGAATATATGAAATTTGACTTTAATGTTGTCTATATGAAAGTTTTTTAATATAATACTCTGATTAGACACCTAATATTTGTTATATTGATGTTTAATTGAAAAATGGTATTTGACAATCTATTAGAGATATTAGATTGGGTTTTAATGTACTACCTATAATTACACATCTATTTGTCAGTATATCAGTTAATTTTAAGAGAATAGGCTCTTTTAGGGTCTGATTTATAACATATCAGTGAATGTGAGTTGAATAGTGATAATTTTGCAGCTATTCATTTCGTTACGTTGATTTCAAGTGGAGTACAAGCATTTAGAGTATGATTCATTGCATAACAAGTTTTTTTAACTAAAAACAAGCAATTGTGTGAGTATTCAATTAGTTTTTATTGTATTTGTAGAGAATATGCAATTTGACTTTAATCTTATCTATATGAAGGTTTTTAACATCATACCTTGATTACACACCTAATATTTACTATATTAATATATTTCAATCGAAAAATAATATGTGGCGATCTATTAGGGACATTCGATTGCGTTTTAATGTATTAACCTATAATTATACATCTTTTTATTAGTATATCGATTAATTTTAATATAATAGGCTCTTTTAGGGACTGATTTATGACATATCAACGAATTTGAGCTGAATAGTAATATTTTTGCAGCTATTCGTTGCATTACGTTGAATTCAAGTGCATTACAAGCGTTTAGAGTACGATTCATTGCATAACAAGTTATTTTAACTGAATACAAGCAATTGTGTGAGTATTCAATTAATATTTATTGTATTTGAAGAGAATGTTCGTAATTTTACTTTAATCTTGTATATATGAAGATTTTTTTAACGTAATACATTGATTATACACTTAATGTTTGCTATATTAATGTATTTCAGTCAAAAAATAATATGTGGCAATTTATTAGGGACATTTGATTGTGTTTTAATGTATTACCTATAATTATAGATCTTTTTGTTAGTATATCGATTAATTTTAATATAATAGGCTCTTTTAGGGACTGATTTATGACATATCAATGAATTTGAGTTGAACAGTGAAGTTTTTGCAGCTATTCATTGCATTACGTTAAATTCAAGTGGAGTACAAGCATTTAGAGTACGATTCATTGCATAATAAGTTTTTTTAATAGATACAAGCAATTTTTTTTTTTTTTTTTTTTTTTTTTTTTTTAACAGAATACAAGCAATTGCGTGAGTATTCAATTAGTTTTCGATGTATTTAAAGAGCATATATGCAATTTGACCTTAATCTTGTGTATATGAAGGTTTTTAACATAATACTCTGATTACAAATCTAATGTTTGCTGTATTGATGTATTTTAATTGAAAATTGATATTTGGTGAACTATTAGGGACATTTGATTGCGTTTTAGTGTAATACTTATAATTACACATCTATTTATCAGTATATCGATCAATTTTAAGAGAATAGGCTCTTTTAGGGTCTGATTTATGACATATCATTGAATTTGTGTTGAATACTGATGTTTTTGCCTCTATTCATTTTATTACGTTGAATTCAAGTGGAGTACAAACATTTAGAGTACGATTCAATGCTTAGTAAGTTATTTTAACAGAATACAAGCAATTGTGTGAGTATTCAATTAGTTTTTATTATATTTGAAGAGAATATATATAATTTGACTTTGATATTATCTATATGAAGATTGTTTAACATAATACTCTGATTACACGACTAATATTTGTCATATAGATGAAGTTTAATCGAAAATCGATATTTGACATCAATTAAGGACTTTTAATTGCGTTTTAACGTAATACTTATAAATATAAATCTTTTTGTCAGTATATCATTCAATTAGAGAATAGGCACTTTTATGGTCTGATTTATGACATATCAATGAATTTTAGTTGAAGAGTGACGTTTTTGCAACTATTCATTGCATTATATTGAATTCAAGTACAGTACGAGCATTTAGAGTACAATTCAATGTATAATAAGTTATTTTAACTGAATACAAGCAATTGTGTGAGTATTTAATTAGTTTTTATTGTATTTGAAGAGAATAAATATAATTTGACTTTAATCTTATCAATATGAAAGTTTTTTTACATAATACTCTGATTACACACCTAATGTTTGCTATATTAATATATTTCAATCGAAAATTAATATTTGGCGATCTATTAGAGACATTGGATTGGGTTTTAATATAATACCTATAATTACACATCTATTTGTCAGTTTATCAATCAATTTTAAGAGAATAGGCTCTTTTAAGGTCTGATTTATGACATATCAATGAATTTGAGTTGAATAGCGACATTTTTGCCGGTATTCATTTCATTTAGAGTATGATTCATTGCATAATAAGTTATTTTAATTAAATACAAGTAATTGTGTGAGTATTCAATTAGTTTTCGTTGTATTTGAAAAGCATATATGCAATTTGACTTTAATCTTGTCTATATGAATTTTTTTAACATAATACTCTGATTATAAACCTAATATTTATTATATTGATGTATTTTAATCGAAAATTGATATTTGGCGATCTATTAGGGACATTTGATTGCGTTTTAGTGTAATACCTATAATTACACATCTATTTGTCAGTATATCGATCAATTTTAAGAAAATAGGCTCTTTTAGGATCTGATTTATGATAAATCAATGAATTTGAGTTGAATACTGATATTTTTGCAGCTATTTATTGCATTATGTTGAATTCAAAAAGAGTATAAGCATTTAGAGTATGATTCATTGCTTAATAAGTTATTTTAACTAAATACAAGCAATTGTGTGAGTATTTAATTAGTTTTTATTATATTTGAAAAGAATATATGCAATTTGACTTTGATCTTGTTTATATGAAAGTTTTTTAACATAATACTCTAATTACACACTTAATGTTCGCTATATTGATGTAGTTTATCGAAAATTAATATTTGGTGCTCTATTAGGGACATTTGAATACGTTTTAATGTAATACTTATAATTAAATATCTACTTGTCAGTATATCGATCAATTTTAAGAGAATAGACTCTTTTAGGGTTTGATTTATGACATATGAATGAATTTAAGTTGAATATATTTTTGCAGCTATTCATTGCATTACGTTGAATTCAAGTGGAGTACAAGCATTTAGAGTACGATTCGTTGCATAATAAGTTATTTTAACTGAATACATGCAATTGTGTGAGTACTCAATTAGTTTTTGTTGTGTTTGAAAAAATATATATCAAGGCATTTTGACTAATTACTCGCAAATTACTTAATTTAGAATTATTATATCATTGTATTTTAACTGAAAATATTAATTTAGCTCTTGATTCGATGCGTATGATTGAATTCTAATACAATACTCGTAATTATATTGTTGTATCTCAACTTGCTAGAAATTATGTGAGACTGATTTATTATATATTATTATATTTGAATTAAACAATGATAATTTTCAACAATTCGTTGCTATATCAATGAATTTAGGTTAAATACTTGAATTTTGAGAATGATTTATTATATATCAAGAAATTTTAACTGGGAACTTGTAACTATACAATAATTCGATGATTGTCTATTATATTTGAATAGAATAGTCGCGCTTATACATCAAACTATTGTATATCAAGATATTTTAGTTTAGTACTCACAGTTACACAATTTATGTTTGTTATATCGATATATTTGAAGAGAAGACACATATTTGGCATTTGATACGATGCATATAATGGTATTTTACGATAATACCAGCAACTACAGATCTGCTTGATCGTATATCACTGTATTTGAGCATAATAGACACTTTCAGATTCTGATTTATTATATCCATGCATTTTAGTTGAATAGTGGTAATTTTATATTTATTGCTATATCGGTGCCTTTATGCCGAATAAATATATTTAAAGAACAATTCATTGCATAATAAATTATTCTAACTGGATACTAGTAATGTTTTAACAATTCGATGATTTTTCATTTTATTTGAAGAGAATGCTGGCATTTTGACTTTGATCTTGTCTACATCAAGATGTTTTAACATAATACGGGTATCAAAACTGTTAAGAAATGTTATATCGTTGAAGTTTTATTGAAAATAAGTATTTGACGATCAATTCGATGTTTATGATTGGAATTGTAATATAATACCTGTGATTACATATCAACTTAATGGTATATCTATGTACTGCAACTTATTAGATATATTTAAATAATTATTTGTGATATATCAATAAATTTTAATTGAATAGTAGCGTTTTTACAACAACTCATTACTTTATTGTTAAATTCAAGCCGAATACAACTGTCTAGAAGACGATTCGTCCCATAAAAAGTTATTTAAACTGAATACTAGCAATGTTGTGATTATTTGATGATTTTTCATCATATTTGAGACGAATACTAGTGCTTAAATATTGATTCATTTCTTATCAATGTATTTTAACTAGGTACTAGCATTTACACAATTAAAATTCGTTGTATCATTGTATTTTATATGAAAATATATATTAGTTAAATTTTAAAATAATAATAGCAATTAGACATCCATATTTTTATATATCGATGTATTTAAACTTAATAGAAACTTTATATACAGATTTTTTATATGTCAATGTATTTGAATTGAACAGTCGTAATTTTAAAACTATTCATTGCTATATCGATAAATTTAGGGAGAATAGATTCATTTAGAGAATGAATTATTGCCTAACAACATAGTTTAACCGAATACAAGCAGTTATAGAATTGTTCGATAATGTTTCATCGTATTTTGAAAGATTAATAGCATTTAAACTGTTATCTACTATACATCAAAGCATTTTGACTAATTATTCGCAAATTACTTAATTTAGAATTGTTATATTATTGTATTTTAATTGAAAATATTAATTTAGCTCTTGGATGCGTATGATTGAATTCTAGTATAATACTCGTAATTATATTGTTGTATCTCAACTTGCTAGAAATTATGTGAGACTGATTTATTATATATCATTATATTTGAATTAAACAGTGGTATTTTTCAACAATTCATTGTTATATCAATGAATTTAGGTTAAATACTTGAATTTAGAGAATGATTCATTTTATATCAAGATATTTTAATTGGGGACTAGCAATTATATAATAATTCGATGATTTTTTATTATATTTGAATCAAATAGTTGCGCTTATACATCGAACTATTGTATATCAAGACATTTTAGTTTAGTACTCACAGTTACACAATTTATATTCGTTATATCGATATATTTGAAGAGAAGACACATATTTGGCATTTGATACGACACATATGATGTTATTTTAAGATAATACCCGCAATTACAGATCTGCTTAACCGTATATCGCTGTATTTGAGCATAATAGACACTTTCAGATTCTGATTTATTACATATCCATGCATTTTAGTTGAATAGTGGTAATTTTATATTTATTATTATATCGGTGCCTTTAAGCCGAATAAATACATTTAGAGAACGCTTCATTTCAAAATAAATTATTCTAACTGGATACTAACAATGTTTTGACAATTCGATGATTTTTTATTTTATTTGAAGAGAATGCTGGCATTTAGATTTTGATCTTGTCTATATCAAGATGTTTTAACATAATACGGGTATCAAAACTGTTAAGAAATGTTATATCGTTGAAGTTTTATTGAAAATAAGTATTTGACGATCAATTCGATGTTTATGATTGGAATTGTAATATAATACCTGTGATTACATATCAACTTAATGGTATATCTATGTACTGCAACTTATTAGATATATTTAGATAATTATTTGTGACATATCAACAAATTTTAATTGAATAGTAGCTTTTTTACAACTCCTCATTACTTTACTTAAAAGCTTATAGTTTTTTTATTGTAATTCTATGGCACTGCTACTTTTCAAAAAAAAAAATCAGTCATTTTCAATGAATTTGAGAAATGGCACAAGATGAGGAAATAGAGAGCTGACAAATAAATCTCACTTCCAAGTATGAAATCCGTTCATTGGGGGCCAATTTATTTGCACTTAAAAAATTTAAATACCTAGAACCGGAACAAAAACACTAACAAACTTTCTTAGATGGAGTATGGTGAGAAGGAGAGGGAAAGTTAAAGGAAAGAAGGATTTCTCAGGGTTCTCATAAAAGAAGAAATGAGGATGACCAACTCTCAATTGTTGATCACCTCTTCATTTACTTGTATCTCCTAGCATTTTCCTACTTTTTCGCTTGTATTTTGAAGTAATCGAGCCCCGTATTTATAAAGTGAAGCATCATGGCCCAAACCTAGTGCTTGAGGTGTCTTTAGAAAAGTTATTAACACGTCCACTATCAGCAGGCTAATGCCCGTCACATGTCCATGATCTCCTGATTATGAATAAATGGGTGATAATAATGGAATGGTGACTCTACAGCTTGTGTTCTGTAGGGATACCTTGAAGATTCATCACAATTATTTTGAGATTGAACACAAATTTTGGGAAAACAAAAATATAGGTCATAGGATGATCTATATGAGAAGAAGGCTTGAGGACAATCTTCAACATGGAGAATCTATTTTGGCCATGTGTTTAGGAGAAGCCTCCAATGGAGAATATGGTAGAGATGAGCAGTAAACTGGGTGACCATTTGGATCTTATTTGGCCTGGGTCATCTTGGCTTGGTATTTGATTCAGGATTTTTGACATTTTTGACTAAACTACTATGTAGAAAATCAGTTCCTGCATAGCTTAGCTTGTAATTAAACACCTATTTTTGAACTTAAATATTTTAAAATAGAAGATATTTTATTCAAATTTATGACCGAGAATCTTAACAATTTTAATTTTAGAATAAAGTTTAGTTACTCCATTTTGAGTGGTGGTCAATTTCTATCTGTTCAGAATCTTCTATCACGAAATATTAATGCGGAAATTAAATATGGAGTTTAGGTTCTCTCATCTTTCATGTTAGATATAATAATTTTTATATAAAAACAACTAAACATCTATTTGTTTAGTTAAGTTAAAATTAACTTATTATACATAAAATTTAATTATATTTCACATCATATACATATTATAAAATAAAAAATTAACTTCACTTCACATTCTATATATATATTAAAATAATAATTAATTTATATCACATTTCTCACATATCTCAATATGATAATTAATTTTATTTCACATCTTACATAACTCTCAGTAGAAAAAAATCTTCATTCGAGTTTAACTTTAACTTAAATTAACCATTACAAACAAAGACACCTACATGTGTGGTTGAACTTACAATTAACAGAATTAAGCTTACAAACTAGTGATGTCGACATAGGTAAGTTTACAATTAGCAGACTTGAGCTTAAAAGAGTTAAGGGTTTGTTTGGCGCAAGGAATAAAATCAGGACCAAAATCGTACTAGTTTAGAAAACAACAATAATAATAATAAATAAATTTTTTAATCATTCTACATAAAATTTAATATAAAAAATATTATTTTATTTCATATGCTCAATAATTTTCAATAAAAATATCAATTTTATTTCACTAATATATGTGAAATAAAGTTGATATTTTTATTAAAAATTATTGAGCATGTGAAATAAAATAATATTTTTTATATTAAAATTTGTGTAGAATGATTAGAAAAATTTATTTATTATTATTATTATTGTTTTCTAAACTAATATTATTTTGATCCTCGTATTAAACAGAGCTTAAATCTATGACAATTTGTTGAGAAAGTGTAGGGTCAACATACTAATCTAGAGGGTATCTCTGCCTTTCTCTGAATTGGCCTTCGCTTGTATTGCATTCATTTCTAACATCAGACCATCACAAGTTGAACCCATGAGTGTCAATCTGTTTAACGTTATGCATATTTTAGTATTTTTGGTTGGTACTATCACCTCTTGCCTAAATTAACTAGAAGAACACAATTTGGCTGCCTTATTAACTAAAATTATTCCATTAGGTTCTATGATTTTTAAAACCATGATTTCAACAATTTTTAGTTTTTTTTTTTTGAAATGTAACTGTTGATGCAAAAAAATGCACCACAACAGAAAGAAATGAGACTGCAATTTTTATGTAGAAATCCGAGTGTCCGGGAGAAAAACCACGACGCCGTTCAGGCGATTTGAATCCACTAATCGAATCTCCTCTTACAAAGCTTGATCTCTAAATAGAGACCGAATAAGTACAAGAGGGATAGAGAGAGAGAGGGGCAGCTCAGCCCGAGAGAGAAAGAGGAAGGAAGGGTCCCTAGAGAGAGCAATCTCCCCCTTATTTATAGCTTGGAGAGGAGGGGACATAGTAGGTTTAGTCTGCCACATCTGACACCTACTTCAGCAAAGGACGATTAGGGAGTGGGCTCCCATGCTGTCTTAAATACTGACTTGACACAGTAGTATGGAGGGTACGATCTTGTGATATCTCTTTGAGCTGCTGTTCGACAAGGGACTGCTGTTGAGTTGCTATTCGACAAGGAGCTGCTGTTGAGCAGCTGTTCGGCAAGAGGTGTTAGAGAAGGTTCTAACAGTACTTAAGTCTTTATATTAAATATAGAGATATATATTTACATATATGCCTCACTATACATCTTTATTTATATAATAGCTAAAATATACTTCAAGTTATGTACTTTTTTAAGGATTATTCGAAAATTAATAGGAATGGACATACTCATTTCTCAAATAAAATCTCCAAAAAAATCTCTTTAGAAGTCTAACAAAGGCATCCTACTCTTCAGTGCTAGAGGGATTATTCTAAGCAAGTCACAAAGTCAATTTATTTTACCTAATAATCAAAGACTTCAGTAAATATATAATTGTTTGGAGATTAGATTAATTATCTTATACTTTGCATACCTATCCTTTTCCCAGCAACACACAATGGTGACGTGGTAAATCAGCATAAGCAGAACATAATCTCAACTACTTCAACAATTTGTTTGGCTTCGTTCAGTTGTTATCTCTAACCAGCAACTAATCGAGTTCGATCGATTTTTAATAAACTTGAGATAGACTCAATTTCTTTCACTTTAAAGAAAAAATAAACTACTTCAGAGATAAACTCAATTTTATGCTCAACTCAAAATGGATCTGCTGCGAGTGAAGATAAATAAATCAAGGGACAAGCCAAGAATCACCACGTTGACTCGAGGCATCACGTGGGAGAACATAGGCTAAGAGCAGTCATTGTTTCCTTAGTGAGCACGATTGCTAAACTATGATGATCGAATAACTAGTTTGAGGGGGGCTTGGGACCCAACTGAACAGCTAGCTAAATTAGTCATCTTGATCGGTTCTTTCGCATCAGCATAGTTAATGCGACCATACTCGGTTGTACCCCATGGCATGATGTATGAGCTCATAGGTAGGTTTTAGCCGTGAAGGTTGTTCCTAGATATAACCTGTCAACAAGCCCTTCATTAATGAGAATCACATATTCCTACCACTTTCATATTATATATATCTGCATTTATTATGAGTGGATTTTTTTATAACGCCAAGTCATTAATATTGCTTTAAATAATAAAAATTCAAAATTTTGTTATCTTGATTTATCATATTTAATTAATTTTAAATTAATTATTTATTTATTATTTGATTGAGAATATGTATAGAATAATTAAAAAAAATTATTTATTATTATTATTATTGTTTTCTAAACCTATATTAGTAATGGAATCATATTATTTGGGTGGTTTCATTAGTATTTTTTATTACTACCTGCAAAAAAAATGCTGAGAATGAAAAATGTGTCACGTGGTGTGTGGTGAAGTTTTTTTTTTTTTTTTTTTTTTTTTTTTTTGGGTGTTTAGCTTGTCGTGCATCCTGATGCAACGCGGCGGCCCGACGATTGCCGCTGTGGTCATCAGCTTCTATCTTCTAACGGATAACCACAAGATAAAAGGGAGTCAATTTTAGCCTGTTAAACCTTAACCCTAGCTGCTCTCTTCTTTCCCTATAATTACGATCTCACTTTCCAAAAAAAAAAAAACCACCCAAGATGGCATCCTCCGAGCTCTCTGCCATCCTCCCCCGCGTCCTCATTGTCTCCCGCCGTTGCGTCCGCAAGAACAAGTTCGTCGACTTCGTCGGTACGCTTGCTCGAAAGAAAATCAAAACCCAATCTTTTATTTAATTTCCGAAGAAAACCCTAACTTTACTTTCTCCGATGATTACTCGAGCAGGAGAATACCATCTTGACCTCATCGTTGGGTACGGCGCGGTGCCGGTGATCGTCCCCCGGGTGGCCGGCGTCCACCTGCTGCTCGATAGCTTCGAGCCCATCCACGGCGTGCTCCTCTGCGAGGGCGAGGACATCGACCCCGGCCTTTATGACGCCGGCTCTGGCGCTGGCCTCACGCCGGATGAGCTTGAAGATGTCCGCCTCGCCCACGCCGGCGACACCGCTGTTGACCGCGAGAAGGACTCCATCGAGCTGCGCCTCGCCCGGCTCTGCCTTGACAGCGGCATCCCGTTTCTCGGCATCTGCCGGGGCTCGCAGGTTCTCAACGTCGCCTGCGGAGGCACGCTTTACCGTGACGTCAAGATGGAGATGCTGCGAGGTGGAGCAGCACCGGTGGCCATGAGGCGTATAGTCGAGCACATTAACTACGAGGATTATGACGGCCACCGGCACCCGGTGGAGGTGGTGGAGGGGACACCGCTGCACGATTGGTTCGGAGAGTTGGCTGCGGGCGAAGAACGGAGATCACCAATTGAGATCAAGGTGAACAGCTATCACCATCAAGGGGTGAAGCGGCTTGCAGAGAGATTCGTGCCGATGGCGTTCTCGCCGGACGGATTGGTGGAGGGTTTCTACGATCCGAAGGCGTACAATCCTGCAGAGGGGAAGTTCATGATGGGGTTGCAGTTTCATCCGGAGAGGATGAGGAGGAATGGGGCGGCCGATTTCGACTACCCCGGCTGCCCTCGAGCTTATCAGGTGTGCCATCAATCATGATGAGGTTGAGATTTTCTTTTTAATTATCTGTTTCAGTATATGTATGTATGTAAGGTATGTATTTGCTGTTAATGTATGGTGAATGAAGGAGTTCGTCAAGGCAGTGAGAGCATACCAGGATAAGGTAAACTCAGCAGCAAGGGATCGGACGGGTTTGCTGGAGATGGACCAGGAGATGGAGAAGAAGAGGAAGGTGATTGTTAAGAGCTTTTCCGTCGCCAAGGACTTGTATGCCGCCGGCCATGGCACCACCGCCTCCAAGCAGCCAGATCTAGAGGCTGGCGCCGAGTTTCTCGAGGTATTTCTCAATGTTTTGAGAAATGTTTTTTTTTTATCAGGAGAAATGCTTTTTCCGTATTTGATAAATGATTTCAAATTTCAAATACAGATAAAAATTAAATTTATCACATAAAATAATTCTAATTAACTTTAAAAATTGAAACCATATATTAAGATTGTATTGCAATATTAAATTCTTTTTTTTAAATAAAACAAGTGAAAGGTTGACTTTGGGCTCCACAAAACATAATATATATATATGGAAAGTCTTTTAACAGTCATATGTTTGATTCTAATGCAGTTGAAGTTATTTAGATGTAGGGTCATTTACATATTAGTCTCAACAATTATAAGTAATTATATATTAATATTTTCAAAGAGTGCCCATGGTTCAATTTAGGAGTGTTAATGTAAAATTACCCATATTAAAACCACAATTTGTTTTGGCCTAAAAAACCTCAACTTATTATATATTTATTTTACATCATAAATAAACTCAAATAATAAAAATCATATTTATTTTACATTCTACACAAATCTTAATTGTAAAAATTAACTTTACTTCATATCCTAGATATATTTTTATAAGAAAATCAATTTTACTTAACATCTAATATAATTTTTATTTGTAAAATAATTTATTTTACATTATAATATTAAAATTATATTTTCTCTTGAACTTTGCAATGGGGATCATAGTTTTTTTTTTTATTGGTGAGACTTATAGTTAATTATCCCTTAAATGCAGTTCTACTCTACCCTTGTTAGCTTATTTGGTATAATACTTCCTACAACATTGTATAATATTCAATGATCATATCTTAAACTTGTTCTCATTTTTCTTTTGTGATTCTGATTTGGACATCTTACATTTTTTTGTGAGATGTCCAAATCACAATCACAAATGAAAGATGGGAACAACAAGCTTAATTAAGATATGATGTCACATATTTGCTTATTCAAAAGTTAAGCTTTATATTCACTCTTTCCTTGGTATAATACATACTTGCTGTTTATCACGAATGAATTTATAATTGTGTAGTCACTTGTTGCCAAACTACTCCCGATATTTATCTCTACATTCTGCATATTTAATTAATTCTAGTGCTTAAACAATATATAAGTGACAAGTAGGAGAATTAAGACATGTATATTAAACCTTTTGGAAGTTCAAAAAAGCATGTACATGAAATACTAGCTATTTATCATATACTTACACGACGGCAAAGCAAATTAGTATTTTTAGTACTAATTTGACACACATGGTCTTAGTCATCTATTGGCACATGAACATGTAAATAGGGTAGATGCCATGGTGGGGACACGACACTATTGGATCATCGATTTATTTCAGGCAGGGTTTATGTTTGATGCTCGAGATCTCACCATGTGGTATCGATCTGGATGGAGAATTGACATCAGTAGATTTGGCAGCAGATGTGCTTGTGGCTAATCTGTTGGATTGAAAATCCTTATTTAAATAAATTTATTAATTTGAATAGGAATCTTTCAAATTTTGGGTTGATTCTATTCGCTTTCTTTTGTTTTAGATGTTAGCATTTAGAATATTATAATTCCCTTTTATTTTCGTATTTATTTTTGCAATTTAAATTTCGACTGTAATAGGTTTTTATGAAGGCATCAACTAGTATTATTTGCTTTTTAATACTGGAATGAAATTTTTGAGTATTTGAATAGTGTGTTATATTTCGGTGAAGGAAAGGGTTGGGGGGTTTTGAGTGAAAATTTCTAAATACCTTAAAACAATTTAAGGTATTTTTTCGACTCTTCTTAAATTGATTGAAATGTTTCGAGCCATTTTAAATCTAGGTGTTTAAAAGTAAATTTCTATCCCTAATTACTGTTACACGCTCTTCATCTTCCTCGGCCGACTACACCCTGTGCTTGCAAAAACATCCGAGACACCTGCCTCACCTGTGACTGCCACCCATGATGCCTAACGCCCGCCCCGACGATGCCACCCCACTAATTGCGTTGTCACGATGGCAAGCATGCTACTAGGCAGCGATCCAACCCCATCAAGCATCCGCTCGGTGAACGTTGTCACCTGTTCGACGCACAGCTTTTGCCTTCCTGCTAGCCAGCCGTGCTCCAGTTCCCTCGCTGCTCTGCAACTATCACCACCTTGCCCGCTTTCGACGTCCTCGCCTTCATTTGAAAGCCTGACGCAGAGTCCGTCTCCTGCCACAACGTTGTTCGCGTCCAGCTACAATTGGGAACTTCCCCTTCACCTAGGCATCGTTGTGCTGTCGCCACACCAGACGACCTAATGGTCACCGACAATCGCTGCCAGCCCCTCCACCACTACCACCTACATTTGATCACCACATCAGCACTCGTCACTTGTGTTGGCTCTTCAGATTGGTTGCTGCGATTTGTCTTTGTGGTAATGGATTTCCATTTTGAAGTAAATCTGAAACTTTATTGAATATTTCAAATATTTTGCGAAATCTAGTGGTGATGTCTGTTATCGGAACTGCTTGATTTAGTCACCTGTGAGATCTGAACATTATGGGTGTGTTTGTTTATAAGGTTAAAATTAAGAACGTTAAAATTAAATTTAGATAGAGAATTTTTTTTATTGAAAGTTGTGAATAATGTGAAATAAAATTAATTATTATGTTGGGATATATGTGAGATGTGATATAAAGTTAGTTATTATATTGGAATATGTGAGGGATGTGATATAAGTTAGTTATTATTTTAGTAATATGTGTAGGATGTGAAATAAATTTAATTTTTAATATTAAATTTTATGTGTGATGTAATATGTCTGGATAAAATTAAACCAGATTAATTTTAAACTCCTAGACAAACGGGGCCTATGTGTGATTAAATTGCTGTTAGGTAATATTTCATTGTGAGAATACATTTTACTGCGTACCTTGGCTCTAATTTGTTGAGATGATATTATCTTAGATTTGTTGGTGAATTAATTAAATATTGTTTGGATTTGTTTCTAAGTATTTAAAATTAATTTATTTCATGACATTATAATTATTTAATTATTAGATAATTATCGTTAGCAAATAGTTCTGAACAATCTTATGATTTTTTGTTAATTTTATTTATTGATATCTACTTAAGATTATATTTTAGATTTTGTCCGACATCCTCTGGTATCAGAGCATGATTGAAATATGATGCATTTAAGCATATTTATTTCCAATACTTGATTGGCTCTAGGCCACGACGCTGGCATATTTTGATCAGTTCCTTGATCAATGACAGTGTTTGACTCAAGGATCATGCTTTGTGTCTGAATACATCGTCAAATTTGATGAATTTATGATGCGATGTGGTGAGGGTTAGTTTGAGGGATTTGGCCATGGTGTATGGCATGTACTCTAGTTTTTAATTCTTCATGGGTCATTGTAAGATTATTTAGTTGTTCACGGTTTTAAGTTAAAATATCCCCAAGTGTCTTGTTTGCTAACCCGTCCTGATATGATCTACCTGTTTTAGTTGTTATGAATCAAAAATTTGTGAAATTTTAAAAAAAATACTTAAAATGAATTTTTCTACAGAGTTTTAGATAACTTTAATGTAGAAAAGGATCTAAAAATAACACAGTAATAAGCAATAGGACTTAAACTAAATGCTGTGAAAATAGAAGATTAGAAACAAAAACACGCCTGAGAAAATTGCAAACTTGGAGTGAAGAACCTGGAATTGGCATACAGGATTGTGTAGAAATAAAACAGATTTGCAGATTTATCCAAAATAATTATAGAAAGCTGAGAGCAATTTCAGAAATTGCAGAAATATTTAAAATTGTGTAGAATGATTTAAATATTTATAGAACCGTCCCTAAACCAGTGCAGAATGAGTAAAATAATTGTAGAATTGCAGAAATAATACTGTAATTACATAAATGTCCTAAAAATTGCAAAAATAGTTTACAATTTGCAAAATTTGCAAACAAAACTGAGGAAATTGCAGCATTAATTTTTTGAAATTATAGAAAACTTCTGAAATTATAGAATTAGTCCTGAAATTTACTGAAGGTAACTAAATAAAGCCCTAAAATGCCCAAAACAGGATCGATTAGAGCTAAGAAACCTTACTTTAACTTGCTCTGTTACCAATTGTGATACCAAGTAATGTGAAAATGAAATGCAAAATATGATTTTCAAGCATTTTAGATTATAAGAAAAGTATGATTTTAATTATGTCTCGATTAAAGATGGGTTAAGCTATGGGATTTTATTAGATTTTAATAAGTTAATTCATAAGCATAATTATTATTTTCATTCAATATTAGCATCTAGAAATATAAAAATTATAAGATAAATAGAAACAAATAATTTTATGTCACGAGCAAGCTAAACCAAAGGAGATGAATGCAATATACTAGAAATGAGAGATGACATGTAGTGACACATAGAAACAACAAATGTGAAAATATATAAATGATTGATAATATAGTAAAGATAGGAGAGGACTTAAACCCCATGATTCGATGCTTGAACTGACGTTAAATTTGTAGAAATAATGATGATACTCTTGTTCAAAACTCGTCTAGCTAGAGGTCCTTCCACTGGCTAAGTAGGTGGCGACGATTACACAGCGGTGGCGGTGATGGTAGCAGACGATGCTATGGCGGCGGCGGACAAGGCGGCGGTTGATGGTTATTGCAAGGGATGAGGTTCCAATTTGCGTAGTTGTTCTCATGGGCTTTACAACATGCCTATTTAAGGGCTCAAGTTATATTAGCACATGAAACATGGAGATGTGTGGCGGGCAAGCCCATGAAACAAGGAGGTGGGCAAAGCCCATGAAATAAGGAGGGGTGGGATGAGCCACCATGACTTGTGACCCTAATAAGAGAGGTTTGGGTCAACTTAACTTAACCCAACATACAAACCTTAATCGATAATAACCTAAAATAAATATAAAAAGAAGAAAAAAACTCCATCGTTCTTTCACTCACAATAATACATCATAATAGTTGGTGGTAGAGAAGATCAGATGAAACTCCTCCCGATGTTAAGTCTGATGTCGATGTTGAAATTAATAGTGGATGTTTTACGTCACCTGCTCTCTGTCCCTAGGGGTTAGTCACATCATAGAGTAAGGCTATGATGGGACAAGAGCCTGCTAACTAATGACCTATTCGACCTTGTTGTTCGACTAGGTTTGCACTGATAAATGGATTTACTTCAATCCAGGTGGGTGACTCGGGCCTGTTCGGGAGCATTGTTTAAGCAACCTTGCTTGGAGACTGAGTTAAGCTTATCCACATGTCATGACTGAACGATGTATCATTTTTTTCCCTTAACAATTTTCCACGTTGAGACATCAGATAAGACATTAATGTCTATATATTCAATTGGCAGACACCTGCTCCTTGGTATGGTGGAATGTCATAGCCTCTCCTCCAAACCTTATCCCAAGTGGAAGTCCTCAAGTCTCTTCTTTTTGATTGTGGAAAGGAGAGGTCAAAATGCTCATTAGTGTAGGCTAACAAAGACGGGGAGCCCCTGCCCGTCCCAGGATGGAGGGACCTCAGCCAGTTCGTTCGATGAGGTCGCCAAGTGATGCAGATCGGTGACTGCCTGATGTCATCGGGGAAGGCTGAGATGCCGATCCTCCGCCTTCGGCTGATGGGGGGTCCGTCGCCATTGTCGTCAGTAATATCGTAGGTTCCCGTTGGCGGAGGGTCAGTTTTTGTGGATTCGTCGCCCTCTGAGGATGAGAGGGAAAGGTCCCTTGAATTCTGGCGGAAGAGGCTGAGTGCTAAAGACACGCTGATCATCCCCTCGGTGCTGACCTATTCGTCAGTCCCGCTGGTGAATCTGGCTCACGAGGTGATTCTGGTGCTAGACGACCAGCCGGGAGGCGTCGACGATCTTGCTTGAACTGTATGGTTCAGAGGGTGGATGCGGGAGATCCTTTGCCTTGTTTGTCAGTTGGATCCAGAGGAGGCAGAAAATCAAATTTCTGCACTAGAGATTGAACTAGAGCAGACAAAGAAGTCTAGGCTCATCTAGAAGAGGTCATGGCGGTGTTGTGCATTGCCGAATAGCAAAGGGAGGAGGTGAAGGCGGAGTTCAAGACTGTTCGAGTTGAACGGGATGAACTATTCTAGTTCTCTGACTCCATCACTAAGGCTGCTGCTCACTGCCCTCCCCATCGTTGAAGAGGTCTATCTTCAAATAGGGGAGGTGACATTGCCTTTGGTTGTGTCTTCTAGTGTCATCTCTTAACCTAAGGCTCCTTCCAGCTTGACGATTTGGAAGAGCCTCTTGGTGTTATCTTTAAGCTCAGTACTTGGATGAGCTAACACTAGGTTTTGTCTATTCTTCGAATTTCTTTAGCCGAAGAGTTGTAGTTCGACTTCCGCCGTAACATCTGTTGTAATGAAAATTTGATTGTTGAAAATTTTCTAAGTCTTTTTGTTCGCCTATCTATGAATGCTTGCGATAATATAGTGTTGCACTGTGCGTCGAATTAAGAAGAATTCGCGAAGCACATGGGTACGTTGGCGTGCTATAGAAGATTGGTGGGAGTCATGGGGTCATGCGCATGTCCAGTCAGTTGTCAGGCAGTGTGGCAAGGACTATTATGGTCTTGACAGTTGCTTGCAATGTCTCGGTTCCCGTAGGGGAGGCGACTATTGGAATGCCGCACTCGCCCTATATAAGGAGTGGGACAGACATTTTCGCATTTGCTGCCTTTCCCTTTCTGCTCCACTACTCTACTCCTTTCCCTATTCATCCCCTTTAGCCAGATGGCACGAGCTAGGTCTGAGGATCGGTGGTAGTTGTTTGAGTCCTTCATCTTTGAGGCCAGTGAGCTTTCTGATGAGCAATTTGATGAGATTAGTCATCTTTGGCGTTGTGAAGGTGAAGATTTTTTTTCATGGAGGGGCCAAAGGTAGGGACATCTGAGCGGAGGGGCAAAGTCATTGTCTTCCACCTGACCCCAAAGGACTGTCCAAATTGCACCCCTGCCAGGTATGATCATGATCTACCTATAATTTCTTTGGTAGGGTATGTTCCGGCTTCTTCAGCAGTTTATGTACACTTGCCATCGTTATAGCATGGTGCCAATGTATTGGTTGCCAAATGCGTTGACCTTTCTCCACTATCTTTCTGAGGCCTTCAAGGATGTCAGGGAGGAGTGGAGTTGGGATACGTTCGGCGTCCTGTTCGTGTGGAAACTGCACGTAAACTTAGGAGGCTGCTTTACCATCGGTGGGGCTGAGTGGTAACACGATCTTCGAGCTGGGAGTCTCTTCCTTCGGTAGCTTGAGGAAGAAGTGGGTGTTCGCCTTGAAAGGGGCCCTTCAACACAATGGCCCTCGCTATCTCAATGTTTACTGTTTTTGCTCGACGCGGCTACCGTAGCATCACCCTTACTAGGTGTTCGTCTCATCGCTGCGGGTGAGGAGTCTATGAGTATTTGATGTGCCTCAGCGAACAGATCACATAGCTAAAAGGTAAGCTGTATCTGTTTGCAGTTCTGCTTCTTTGCTTCTAACACGTTCGTCCACTCAATTCAGGTCTTCCTGCACCTTCCCGATGGTTCTTGGAGAGGGTAGTGGCGAAGAAGAGAGTGCCGCGCTGGAGGAGCTGCCTGGCAAAGAGGGCTAGGGTCAAGGAGGGTTTTGCTCCTCTTGTATGCCAGAGGGGTTTCGACCGTCGACCACTGTGGCTTTGAAGAAGAAGAAGAGTTAGCGCTGGACTGCGAAGTGCAGTGCTGGCTAGACTAATTGAAGAGACCTTACGAACAGCAGGTTGCTCGCTCATAGCGGGCTCTGGAGGAAGCTGGCCCATCTCGGGAGCAACGGGTGGTTCTGCTGCCTTCCAGTCAAGAGGTGATTCGATCTCCTCTATTTGTTCTCCCCACTAGCATTTGTGAGGGTGGGTGCATAGGTCATGGGGGCCACAGTGCAGCCATTGTTGCAAGATGCGTTGTGGCGAATGCAAGAAGCTAGTATAAAAAAATTTCTAAGTTTTTAGTACTAACTTGGGTACTGATAGGCAAGTTATTTGTTTTCTGTAGGCCCTCGCTTACTTTCTGCTCATCTTGCATATGATGGCGAAGTAGATAAGTGGTATGGCGAGGCCTGCGATCGGGTGCACCGCTTGAACTAGCTGAGTTCTTCCCTTAAAACAGATATATTGAGGCAGGACAAGGTGCTCGCTGAGCATCATCGTCAGCTAGAGTCGGAGGAGGCGTCTAGTCTTTGGGTTTCTTTGAAGGAGGCAAAGAAGGAGAATGCTGAATTGAAAGTTCGGCTGGAGATGATGGAGAAAGAGTTTGGGGAACTCTGTAGTGACGCTTCAAGCAGTTGGTCGTCTGCAAACTTTTTTAGGTGGAGTACCGAGTACATGTACGCCCTGAAGGAGTCAATCATGTTGGGCTGGAACCACCTAGCATCCACGCTTCTTTTGGAGAAGGTAGCTTGGGCGAACTTGGCACGGTCACTAACACCTTCGAGTGGGCCCAGAACATGGGAAGTCCGCGCCCCTAATTATTTCACCACCACTGAGTAGGTGCTCTGGAAGTGTTTCGGTGGCTTCTTGGAACTGCGTAGCTTCTAGGGGCATAAACTAGGCTTGCTTCTCTCGCGCTTGCTTGCCATATCATAAGTCAGGCCAAAAAATATGGATGTTTTCATAAGGAAGCTGTCGAAGGCTTTCCACAAATTGAGAATTTGCCATAGAAGGATCGAATTGTATCCCCCGCCCAGATGAGTTTGGCATAGGTCATACATGAAGCAGGTGGTTGATGCCCACTTTAACTTTTTGAGCCTTCTTCCTAGTGCTTCCCTACGTTGGGACGTTGGAAAGACTGCCCGTCTTTTTCTAGCCTCTCTTGGCTCATATAATGAAGCAAGCGTCAGCAAACCAGTTAGTTGCGAGTGTGTGAGTGCGCAGTTAAACCTCGGGCTACTCAAGAATAGTAAGAAGGTAGCTAGCAGCTTCCATATCTGTCTGGGCTCCGAGAGGGCGAATGCGAATCCCCAAAGAGTAAATTGGTATTGGTAGTCGACATGTTTAAGGACGTGTCAGGCTAGAGTTTAGAGGGGTGACAAACTAGGATCGCCCGAACAGGCTGACGACGGGCCTAGCAGCGGATATGTGACAAGTGAAAAAGACTCTTCAAGGCCTAAAAATGCGCTTTTTGAAGTCGACAGCTATGACAAAGATGAAGAGTTCGAATCCACTTTGAAGGCCCAGCTTGTTCATGAAGATGAAGTGGCCGGAGAGGGTGAGGAGAGAGAATAAACATTTGTAAACATGTGTTAGCGTGTGTAGCTGAAAATGCATTTTGTAACTTTTTTGATTATTAATGAAAAGTTTACTATTCTTGAAACTTTCCTAAGTCTTTGCGTTCTGCTATTATTGTATGTTTGTATATCGCTGTGAGCCGATTAAACTTAGGGAATTTTAAGCGAATAGGAATGTTGATAGGTCTTCGAGTGCAGGCTAAGGGAGATTTGACTTTTGAAAATTTTACAAGTTCCTGAGTTCGACTATATAGGCATGCTGGATACCCTGGTAGGCGAGCTGGTTTGAGTAGCCTATGAGGGGTGAAGGAGGAGCGAATGGGCTGCAAGTGTCCTAGTGGTTCTTTCTTTGACATTTGGGTTTGCGACCTAGAGCTACCAATTGTCTGCTGAGGATATTTAGGGGCCTGGGAGAACTAGCTGTTGTACCCATTGTTTGCGTGCTAGATAAAATGGTGATGAGCATTGGGCATGTGAAGACTTCTAAGTCAAAGAATTCGATTGTCAGGGTATTGGGATTCCCTAGGTAGTTGAATTAGGTCCACTTTTTGCAGCTAGTTGATGAATAGGCGGTTTAGCAGTGTCGTGGCAACTCCATCCTCTTTGGCATTTGGGTTTGGTACTCGGAGGTACCAGTTGACCGCCGTAGAGGTTTAGGGGCCAAGGTAAACTAGTGCGCTGTCTTCAGTTGAAAATTGTGAGTGTCCAAGAGTCCTTAGGCGCTGAGTGATCATAGAGACTCTGTTATATGCTACGACTAAGGATCTGAAGCTCAATGATGCTCAACTGGTCCAGATTCCCTAGGAACATGGGGCGGGGAACCGGACCGTGTCCTTTTTGAGAAGGCGAGTCGATCCTTTGTGGGTAGACTGCATTTCCTGGGAACATGAAGTGCGGAGCCGGTTCATGTCGAGATCGTTTGCCTTTTACCTGGTGGGTCGAACGGTCCCTATGAGTTTCACTCTTTGCCTTATTTTCAATCATTAGTAAAGCGATGGCAGTCGCATCCTCTGGGTGTATCTCTTTGTTGGCGCGCAGCATTACCTCGAACATGGCCTGCAGGTTGCAGAAGCTGAAAGTGGTAAAGGTTGTCGGAGACGAGGAGAGCTTTAGTGAAGCAGGAGAGAAAACGGTCGTCTATGATGTCGCGACTTTTCAAAAAATTCTTAACTAGGATTATAAGATATGGAAATAAAGTTAGGAATAAGTTTTAGAGGGTGAGAAAGTCTCAATTGAGGGTCCCTCTAAATGAGACAAGGAGTGGAGAGATGAGCTGCCTCTAGTTTAGGGAAAGCTCTGCTAGGGAGAGCTAGTTGAATAGCTGAGAATGGTTGGAGTCGAATAGTCTTTGAGCAGGCAAATATTATCTCTTCTTATCATAAATATTTACATTTATGATGAAATCAAATGGGTGAGTGGCGTGGGAAAAGGCCAGCAAACCTGACACGTGGCAGATGGGGGCAAAGCTATGACATGACGAGCTCTTGGCTAGTAGTTTGTTTGTCTGACATTGTTTGACTCATCTTGAGCTATTAGGCTCTAGGGTGTAATCCAATTAGTTCCCTTGAATTCATTTTGGAATTCAGGTGACCCGTCAGTGGATTAGCCTAATCTGCCACGTGTCAGGTTTGCTGATTTTTCCTTTATCAAGTAGTATAAAAAAAGTAAGAAGGAAGAAGGTCATATACCCTAAAGAACTTCGAGCCTTTATAAACTAGCATAGCCCTCTACTTACCCTAGCCTCGATCCATCGCCTTCTACATGGAATCAGCCAAGTAAGGAGGAAAACTCACTTCTCCTCATACAATTAGGCAGAAATCTTAGCATTAATCATCAGCTCCTTTTCTCCTCAAGCTTTGAATCCTTTATGTGGAGGAGAGGTGGTGGTTTCCAGAGAGGTGCAACCAAGGTGTGACCGAGCGGCGTCGTGCGTGAAAAACCGGTCAGTTGCTTATGTGGTGGACGATCAGGTGGCCAACATAATGAGGATTTCGCAGAAAAGGTGGAGGGTGTCGGTGAAAGGAGGGATTGATCGCATTTGGTTTTGGCAAGAATGAATCCTGGTGTGACTTAGGGGGTTTGGCTGTTTTAATTGGAGTCTAGTATAACTTAATTTGAACTCAAATAAATCACAAACTATGTAAACTTTACCGAAACATGACTCAGTTGATCTTAATTGAACCCAACTTAATATAATTGAGTCCAATTGAATCAATTTCAATCCAATTCGCTTAATATAGATTTCACTTAACTCAAATTGAATATAAAAGACTTAATTTGGATCCATGAAACCCAAATTAAACAAATACAAATTAAAATAAATACATGACACAAGAGTGAGCATTCCCACTGACATGAACAATCTAAATGACTTAAATAAATAAAAATATATCAAGCAACACGTGATATAGACGATAAACTAGATTGGCTAATCTTCGCTCAGATGTGCAGTCTGTGTCACCATGATAGTTAATGAATCAATATGCCTTTGCATCAGTTAATGACTTAGTAATGACATCTCGTCACTTAGGCTTCATAACCTCTCATCGTGGTGCCCAACAGAATTGTCACGACACAAAAAATGTTTAAAACTTGCACAAGTACAAACTCATTGAAATAGCAAGTTGCATTTCATATATATGAAGGCAATGTACACAATTATATTTAGTGTGCCGAATATACACTTTCCCTTTGGACATTTACCTGCTCGACATATTTTTGTCTGTCACACATCCTTGTACGAGCTAACCTGGAGTTGTTTTGCCTATTGAACATACTTTTATCTGCTCAATAAATTGATTAGTTTCATTTCCGTTTCAATTAAAATTGATCCAAAACTTGCCAAATTCATTTTGACCAAAGTATGTTGGACCTTGTTGTTGCGGGACGAAGCTTGAGCCCATTAAAACCCTTGAACTAAAGTATGTTGTGTCTCCTTGCTCCAACTACCGAGGGACAAGGCCTAGTAGGTAGCCACTATAAGGGATATTTTTATATTTTTTTTGAAATAGAGAAAAATTAATCTTTTAATGATATGATATAAAATAAAGTTATTTTATTATTGAGAATTATGTTAGATGTGAAACGTAGTTGATTATTTTTATTGAAGTGTATAAGATGTGAAATAAGATTATTTTTTAAGATTGAAATTTGAGTAGGATGCTCACTAGATTATTTAATATGATTTTGAAGACTAAAAGAATATCAAATGAATGAAGAAAAAGTATATTAGTCTCTGTTTATAAGAATAAATGCGATGTACAGAATTGTGTCAATTATAAAGGAATTAAATTAATGAGTCATACTTTAAAACTTTGGAAGAGGGTGATCAAACATAAGTTACGCCATAATATTAAGGTATTAGAGAATCAGTTTGGTTTTATGCCAGGTAGATTTACTACAGAAGCTCTTTATTTATTGAGAAGTTTAATGAAAAAGTTTAAGGAGAGAAAGAAAAACCTACATTTGGTTTTTATTAATTTGAAAAAAGCTTATAATAAAGTCCCAAGAGAAGTACTTTGAAGAGTTTTAGAAAAGAAAGAGATTTGCACTGCTTATATTCAAGTTATTAAAGACATATATAAAAGGACTGCTACCTGTGCTCGGACATAAGGAGGTTTGACCAAGAATTTTCTTATTACAGTTAGATTATACCAAGGCTTAGCTTTAAGTCCGTATTTTTTTGCTTTGATTATGAAAGTTGTGACTGGACATATTCAAGATAAAATATCTTGGTGTATGCTCTTTGCAGATGATATTGTTCTGATTGAGAAAACTAAAGAGGGAGTTAAAATGAAACTCGAGCTTTGGAGAAATGCTCTAGAATTTAAAGGTTTTCATCTCAGTAGATCAAAAGCTGAATATATGGAGTGCACATTTAGTCAAAAAAGAAATACTTATGTTAGAGATGTGATAATTGGTGATCAGATTATCAAGAAGAGTGAGCACTTTAGATACCTTCGATCAATCATTCAAAATGATAGTGAAATAGATAATGACGTCATTAGCAAGATTCAAGCAGGATAGGTAAAATGAAGAAATACTTCTGGTGTGTTGTGCGATAGAAAAATTACATCCAGACTTAAGGGTAAATTTTATGAAACTATAGTAAGACCCGCGATGATATGTGATACTAAATGCTGATCTGCAAAAAGGAAACATATAAACAAAATAAATGTTACAGAAATGTGGATGCTAAGGTGGATATGTGGATATACACAAAAGGATAAAATGAGAAATGAGTATATCCGAAAGAAAGTTGTGTTGCATCAATTGAAGATAAACTTAGATAAAGTCGGGTTAGATGGTTTGGACATATAAATAGTAGGTCGATTGAAGCTACAGTTAGAAAAATCGAGTTATTTGATCTTGCCCATGTACAAAGAGGAAGAGGGAGACCAAAGAAGATATGACAAGAAATTATAAGAAGTGATCTTAGTTATTTAGACTTAGATAAGAATTTGTTAGCTGAGAGAGCGCAATGAAAACAAATGTTTCATGTAGCCTATCCCACCTAGTGAGATTAAGGCTTAGTTGTTGTTGTTGAAATTTGAGTGGGATGTGAAATAATGTTATTTTTTAATATTGAAATTTGTGTAGGATGTGATTTAAAATTGATTTTTAATATATAAATGTATGTATGATATTAAATTAACATAAAATATTGATGAATATATTTTTGAAGAAGTTTTGGAATCTTTTTTTTCCCCAACCAAACTAGTCCAAATGGTTGAAACAATATGAAGGCATCCTAATTCTATTTTTTTTATTAAACTATAAATTTAAGGAAAAAAGGAGCTTCCTAGAGAGTGCATTTGTCCCGAAAAACACGAAAGTGCTTGATGTTTGGATCGACATTTAGCTCGAACCATGCGCGAGTCAAGTTTATTAAGCAGGGCCACAAGCCATATGTATAACTTGTAATGTTATCGAGCCAAGTTTGAGTTTGTATTAAATCAACCTGGATTGAACTTGACTTGAATATAGTTTTTTAAGTAAAAATAAGATAACTTGTTCATATAATATATTTATTTGTTAGTTTTATAAATAAAATGTAAGACGCAATAATTTGATAGGTCATTTTGACTCTTCTTTAAAACACATTAGTGAAGGCTTCTTAAGTTTTTTCTATGATAATTCTCAATTCACTGGGAATTCTAGTTGACTCGAGTAAGGTTCGAGCCAATTCAAAACTGAATGTTAGCCGAGTTGAATCAGCTCAAATTTGCTATACGGATCATTCTCACCTCCATTCAGACTCATTGCTTAATTACACTTACATTTAGATTATTGCTACTCTTTAAACTTGCTATCCTAAGATTCTTCATCATGCAGACACTTCACGCCATTCCTGCTTGGACATAAAAGGGACTTCTTCCTCAATCAAAATAATCCAGTTATTTGTCATAATCTTTACTATTAAAACATAATGAAACACTTAAGCCACCTGGGCTACCTTGTTCTCTTATTACAGTTGTAGTGGATCTTCTTCCCTTGATCCTTTGGACTTAAAAGGATTTCTCTGAATAAATTGTAGTCTTTAAATATTTTATTTTTTTTACCGTGTAAGCTCTCAAACTCTTTTATCAACATCATCAACATCGTCTTTATCCCAATTTTATGAGATGCATTTCATTAGTCTTTGTAATTAGTAATCTTTCTCGTCCAATTCAATATAAATACAATAATCATGATAGTCTTTTTCTCGTATTTGTATTCCTTCCTTCATACTCTTCGATAGTTTTGTCGATCCTGAATCTCCACCATTTTCTTTCATTTGGGCAGTCGAACACAGTACTGAGCCTGCAGCAAGAGAACAGACTGAAGCAGATGGGAGCAACGGTGAGGAACTCCACTTCGTATCTTCTGAGAATGAAGATGAATAAGGAGAGGGAGGCCATGGCAAGAAACATCATGGGAAAGATGCCTGTTGAGCAGCTCTCAGAGCTGCTTTCCTTCTATCACATGATGGGTCAGCTCTGCTCTGAGGTCCTGGAGAGGAAGCTCTCCACCAGCTGATATTGGGTGTCGGGAGCATCATCTCTAATTCCAGCTGCTTGTTCGTGATGTCTTATAGCAAAGAAATTAGTTATTCATTAAAGCCATCTTCCAATTGAAGTGTTGATCTTCTAAATTGTGTGTCCAATGCCTGTTCTGTACATAATAATCTGGTAGTACTCCCAAAAGGTGGGGGATGGGAGTTTTATTCAACTTAAATGTAATTTCCAATGTTAAACATGAACCCATAATTTGTTGGTTATTTGACATGCACTTTAGTGGGATCGGATGATTTTCAATATATGGCAAAACAAAAAAGGTGAGTTTAAGGAACTTAATTGACTACATGCATCATTCTATATAAATGGCAGTGTAATTATAAAAGTGCTCCATTATCAGACAATTGCAAGGCATTGTTGGTGCAAACACATATAGTATTATAGTTGGGTTTATCAGAGATGCGCTAGAGCTGTTTCTACACTCCCTATTTAGTTTGACTGTTAGTTAAGTCAGTTAATTACGTTGAGTTAGTTTAGTATGGCCAGTTGAGCTTATTTAATTAAATTATTAGTTTAAATTTGAGACTTATTTATTAGAGAGATTTTATTTTAAAAATTAGATTTTATCTTGTGTCATTGGAGATTTTTTATTTATAGGTTTGGGGTTTGTGCATATTTTGAATGCTTAATCAATAAAAGTAATTTGCTTATTTTGATACATATAATTTAAATCGTGATTCATGAAATTCAATCGATTTTAAATTTCAAAAATAAATGGATAAAGCTTAATGTGAAAATTCCTAAATTCTTAATTTTACTCTTCCACCTTCTTCCACATTCCACATTGGTTCACTTGTACACCCAATAGAGTGATGAATTGGGCGTTATTAAAAAATTCAATTTTAATTAAAGTTCATTAAAAATTTTAAGTTCTTTAAGGCTACTTACTATTACGAGGATTTCATTAATTTTAAGTAAGCAAGTAAGTAATTTTTGAACAACACCTACAAGAGAATAAGCAAAATAATATACACTAATAATATACATATATATAAGTATAAATAATATTTTTTTTTTAATTTATTAATATATATAATATGAAATGTGTGGATATAGGTGTAGTCGTTCTTTCTTTATGTTAATTATATATATATATATATATATATATATATATATATATATATAAATAATAAGAGTAGTAAAGATAGGAAAGAAAAAAAAGAAAAATTACAGTAAATAAAGTGTTGTAAGTAAAATACAAAATGTAAAGTGTAGTAAGTAAATTGTAAAATTAAAATTATAGAATATAAAATTTTATTTGAGTGCTAAAAATGTATATTTGGAGAGTGTTTTCTGTAAGGTGAATTTAATTTACTCGATGTACTAACCCGCTCCATTCTACTACTATAGCTAAATTAAGGGTTATTATAGCTTGTAAATAACTCGACTATAGCAGGATGGACTAATTAGGGCTATTTCTGATAATCAGGCATCTTCTATCGGGTGAATTGAATTCACCAAATATACTATTCTGTCCCTTTGCACTATTACAGTTAAGTGTTGTCTTGGATCTTTGGTTGAATTTGTTAGGTTCAAGTAAATAGAGATCACTTGAACACTAATTGACCAATCTTACCAAGAAATAGAGCAATAAAAAGTTTTCAGGTGATTTAAGATTTTTGGGCAAATTGAAATAACTCGAACCTAAATTGCTCGAACACCTGAAAAAATAGCCTCCTTCTCAACATTAAGAATTCATTGGCTTTTCACTAGATCAAATCTTAAAAACGAAAAGAGATATACGATAGAAGAAAACAAGCACAACTAAAGAAAAATATGAGACACAATATATAGTAGTTCTGCCCACAACCTGGGCCTAATTTAGTTCCTTTTGTTTCTCATTCAGGGTTCAACTAATCTAAGCTTATTATAGCTAAGCTCAAGTCCTAGTACAAGGAGGAAATTTATGTCATTTAGGATTAAAGGCACAAACCAACCTAGCCTTTTTTTTATAGAGGACATGATCAAACCTCTTGATTCTTTTTATCGAGAACAAAAAACCTCTCGATCCTTTTCAATTGGGATAAAGAACAACCTTACATAATCTTGTACTTAGGGACATATAAAGAAACGCTTCTCTACACAGAGAGACTCAAAGCTAACACAAGTATAGAAGAACTCAAACCATTATGGACTATACAAAAAATAGACCGATATGACAGTTTACAAAAGATCCTATTTACAAGATAACCAACTCAAAAATTTTGGAGATAACGTTAATGTTCTTTTTTTTATTATTTTATGAAGTTAAACTTTGAAAACTCGAGAAAGAGATAAAACTCAGTGAAATATTTCAATATGGCTTCAAAATAACTAAAAGAAACTTAGCTCTAGTGCAATTTCTTAAATGATTTATGTCATACTAATTCGATAAGTTTTATGCTAATTGTCGACTGCCTATTGCAACCATCTACGTTTCTCATCTAAGACTTGGGACCCGGCAAAGACGCATTTGCTCATTAACTTAACATGAAATAAAAATGAGATGATTGTAATCTAAGTTCCAACAGAGCTTTTTACCAATCTTGTGTATAAGCACCCTTGATTTGGAGATACAATCAGCATGGATATCATAATTTACTTAATCTGCATTCTTAGCCATTTGTTGCGAATGATTTCTTGTGTTAGATCGTAAAATGCATGAAACTGTGTATGCAACCACTTTTAATGATTTTAAAGTGAATTAATTATCAGGTAGACCGTTCAAAGATCTGAAACATTAAAAATAAATGGAATTTGACCTTCAGAAAGAGATCAACAAATGATACAAGAACATGCATACACATATTACAGAAACATGCATAGACATATATTTGTTGCTTGTAGCAAGGGCCTATTTATTTGTATATGTATCTGATGTACACATACATCATAAGTAAATGCAGCACGTAAACTTTTATAGAATTTTATCCTTATACATATACACGATAACCACTAAGCCTTTATCGTACTAAGTGGGGAGGCTACATGAATCTTTTATTTCCACTACACTCTATCAAATAACAACTCCTCATTCATCTCTAAGTATGTAAAATTATTCTTTATATTTTCTTAACATGTATTTTTTCTTCTATTTACATGGGAAAGATCAAATAACTCAACTCTCCTTGCTAGAGTTTCTATCAATTTATGATTTATATGTCCAAATCATCTAAGCCAACTTTCTCCAAGCTTATCCTCAATTGAGACTACTTCAATCTTTTCACAAATATACTCATTTTTCATCATATCTTTTCATGTATACTTACTCATTCACCTTAACACCACCATCTCTGCAACACATTTTATTTGTATGTTTCAACTTTGTAGGTCAACATTCAACACTATATAATATTGCCGACCTAACCACTGTCATATGAAATTTACCTCTAATTGAGTTAAATTTTTCTATCATACAATACACCAAATGCATTGCCTGAAAGTAACTCACTGTATTGCTTGAATACAGTGAGAAGTGTGTAAAGGTCGCTAAATCGGTGCTCGGGTGACAAGTGAGCAAGGTTTCTCATATCATGGACGGATGCAGGTAAAGAAGCTAGTCGAATAGACTAAGATAAGATTAGAGAATTAGAATATAGGTACCGTGACAGGCAAACTAATAGAGTTAGTGGACATTATGATTTATAGGAGAATTAATATTTTGTATCTTCAAATAACAAAATAAGTAGGGGAGGAATGCCAAAGAAATTGATAATTTAGGCTTCAAACTTTGATACTCTGGTAAGAATAGAAAAAAAAATAGGGTAAGTATATTTCTTGACAAGAGTTTGGAGGATTATGTAGTGAAAGTCAAGAGGAATTACGATAGAATTATAGCTTTAAAAATTGCTATCAATGGAATAACTATAAACATATATTCCCCCTAAATATGTTTACATGTAAGTATAAAGAAAAGGTTTTGGAATGATTTAGAAGAGTTAGTACAAGAGATATCTCAGGTGGAAAGAATATTTATTGGAGAAAAAAATTTAAAATTGCTGATTTTTGTACGATTTATAAAAATTTAAAAATAGAGAAATAAATGTAGAATTTCAGAGAAAAATTCGTTCACTGAAAAATTTTAAGAAAAGTTTTAGATAAGCTAGAGGCTCCCAGAAAGGTGTAGTAAAAATTTTAAATTATTTGGAGCTCAAATGAACAGTACAAAAATTTGTGAATCTTTAAAAAAAATTGATTCAGAGAGAAAATAGAAAATACCCGAATAAAAATACCTCCGATGATCTAAGAACTCCCTAGAATCGACTCCCAACATTGTGAACAGAAACTTTGAGCTTGAGGAGAGAATTTTTCAGCTAAACAATTAGAGAGCTTGGAGATTTAGTTAGCCAAAGAGAGATATTAACCTAAAATCTCTCTTATTTATAGATGAAATGAGGGGTAAATTAGTAATTTGGGTATTATAATTTTTTGTAAATTAATTGGAGACAAAAACAGCCACTTGACATGTTTTATGCCTAATTTTAAGGCGCAAAAGAAGAAAGTGAGAATTAAAAAATGTTAGTAGAATTCAAAATATCGAGCTTTGAACGAGTTGAAAGCATCCAAAATTGATTAGAAATAAATATCATAAAATTTATTTAATTTATTTTCATAAAAATTTTAATTCTGTTTATTTATTTATTTATTATTATTAGAATTTATGTATTTTGAAAATAAATTTCATAGTTTCAAGTTGAAGAAATACATTAAAGAGAAATTATTAGTCAAGTTAAATTCAGTCAAAAATTTTAAATCTTTGAATATCAAAGAAAACACATCATTGAAAAATTTACTCGTGTGATTTAAATTTTTTCGAAAATCTCAATTCATCCCAAAAATAAATAAAAAAATAAAAATAAAAATTATATAAAATTTAAGAAAATCACAAAATAAATTTAGTTATATTTATTTTAATTTTCTCCAGATAAATGAGTTATAAATTTCTTGCACTTTCATGTGGTCTAAAATTTTTATATCTAATGCATTTTTGAAGTTGACTTTACGACTTATACTCATTTTCTTACCAATCTTTATCAACTTCATTTCTCTTTATTCTTGGCTCGTTTTCGTCAATCTTAGGTCAAAATCATATTGACGATCAATCTTCTTTGAATCTGAAAAGCTTAAATACAATATGTACTAATAATTAAAAAATTAATCAAGTATATTATTAACGTGTTTGTTATCATCAAAATCGATAAGGGTTCAACAAGAAAAGGAGTCACTGAGGTAAAGTGTGACTCCTAACAAGCTTCTAGGCCGATAAAAAGTGGTGAAAGAGGTATACGATTGAATCGTCGAATAAAAGGGGGAAGATCTTCAGTTGTATAAGTAAATAATATGATCTCAAATGGTTGAAGCGTCTTTTGGGGTAAAATCGTAAGGCTAATGATGGAAAACTTTATAGTTAAGCATAGTTAGAGTAATACTGGGATGGTAATCTCTTTGAAAGTACTCAAGTCACGTCATTTTTTAAATTCAAAGCGAATAATATCTCTACATTGAGATTACGAGATGTTCTAACTAGCTATAAGTTATGATAAGGTTAAAGCTTAAGTTGATCAACACAAAATATTTGTAGAGTATAAAGAGGTTGATAGAGTTATAGTAAGAATTCATTCTGATCGGCTTCTTCCGGGAGCCAATAAGAAGCTGACACCACGAAATGGGGTTCTTTCAGGATTATTCATCGAGTGAATGAAAATACATATAAGGTGGATATCCTATTAGATACTAACATTATCTCTATATTTAATGTAGCTGATTTAATATTATACACAGAGCCACCATCAGATTCTCCTCTTTCATCACCTCCTCAAATATCAACAACTCTTCTTGCTATCTCTTCCACTCTTCTCCCATCTACTACTCAGGATAGTGCGAGTCGCAGTTTAGTCCCCAACAACTTGAACCCCAAATCTGGCGCACCTATAAGTTCTATTCCAGCAGCGTCGCTACTATCTTTGCCACTACCACGCTGCATCACTAGATCCATCATCCCTAAGTCCATATTAGATGAACACGATATTATAGTTACTAATGACAATCTTCGCAAATATTTGATCAAGTGGCGAGGTCTCTCACCAACTGATGATTCATGGGTTACACTCCACAACTTACAGCACCTCTATTCCGGCTTTTGGCAGACTTTAAAAGCGAGAGTGCTGATGTAGGGCATCCTCGATATTGCCCGTGCTAACAAAAGCACAAGTATTAATCAGGAATCTGATGCAGAATGCTAATTGTGTATTTTTTATGTATTATGTAAAATTCTCTCATTTTGTATGTAAAAAAAAAGAAAGAGAAAAAAAAGATTAAAAAAAGAAAAAAAGGAAAAAAAAAGAAGAAAAAAATAATAATAAATGAAAAAAAAAACAAAGTGTGGCATGGGACCGTTGACTCGCATCGACTTGCACAGGCTCACGACCGCGCTGCCCACGCAAGCGGGCCTGCAACTATTGCGACTCACTTCAATTATAGTCATCTTTTAGTGAACCCAACACCCATGTTTTATGGCTTTAGACACTTTCCAGCAAACTTCTACCACTAGCACTTTCATTTTAAATTTATCTTTTTTAAAATAAATTTTGAATCTCATTTTTGGTTTATAAATACCACTTATTTCCTTTATGGCCTAGGACTGATTTTTGGCTTATGCTTCCACCTTCAAACTCTCTTTTTGGCCTTCAAAAGTTTAAGTATTCTTACTTGGGAGGAGGATTCTAGCACAAGAGGAAAGCAAGTAATTCATTTCTTCTTCCATTTCAAACTTTTCTTTACTTGCTCATCTTTCTTGTTGTTTTGATTCAAATTTTTGTTACTCTTTTAGATCAACAAGTTGGCTTTAGTTGTCTTCCTTCCAAGCTTTTCACTTTAAAATGTTTGGTAAGAAAGAAAATTTTAACTAAATAAAATTTTTATCGAGCTTTTAATAGTTCTGCATGTACTTAGAGACATTTGTAACTTTACTTCATTTTTTGTTTAAGATGGCCTTCTGGTCTATTGTAATCTTATATTTACTCCCTTATGTGGAGCTTATTTTTGTTTTTGATAGGATTAAAGAGCCTAATTTTATACATGGACTCATTTACACTTCTTGTAATTTTTAATCAGTTTTTGCTGGATTTTTTCTAGTGCAATTCCTCAGAAAGGAGCAGGGAGTTGATGTAGGTCACATTTGTGATCGAACCACTATATATCGTGTGTCCACTCTTATTTATTATTTTCTTAGCTCTCTAGCTCGAATCCTACAAAACTCTTTACTAAACAATTTTTTTCTCTCGTGTTAATGTTTTAACCATTTTGGTGATTTGGTTTGAGTGTTCTTCAAATTTAGATTATTCTTTATTATAAAGCTTCAAAAATATATATTAATTCAAATATAGTGATTTTTTCATTAATCCTTACTTAACTTTTATCATCTATAAACTTCCATTAACCTTGCTAACACTTAATTGGTTATTTTTCTTTTTGTTATGTAACTTATTCTAACCTCTACCAATCTCACATATTTCATTTTCTAATTTTTTACTTACTCCTTTTTATTTTCTTCCATAACATATATATATTAGAATAATATAATATATATATACATATGTATACTTTCTATAGCTCATGAGGTACGGAAAAAACTTGAGGTAACCTATGAAGGTACCTCACAAGTAAAAAGAGTCAAAGATCAACGTGTTGATCCATGATTGAACTTTTTGAAATGCAATCAAATGAATCTATTAAAAAAATGTTTACTAGATTTACTGATATCACTAATGAGCTTGTTTCATTAGGTAAGCATTTTACTAATGAAGAATTAGTGAAAAAGGTACTTTGATGTCTTTCTAAGGAATATGATGCTAAGGCTACTGTTATCGTAATGGTAAGAGATTTATTCACCTATGAGTTAGACACTTTTTTTGGCTCCCTTATCACATATGAAATGGAGCTAAGGAAGAAGAAGACTGAAGAAGCCAAATCCTTACAAAGGAAGGGACTTGCTCTTCAAGCTTCTACTTCGCTCCCTTCAGAAGATGAAGAGATTGACTTTCCAAGTGAAGGAGGGCTAGAGTTGGATCAAGAGATTGCCATGATCTCTCTTCGATTCACATCCCTTCTAAAGAAGAAAGGGAAGCAACTACATTCTTTAAAGAAGCAAGGATAATACAATAAGGAGAAGAAGGAAGAAGAGATAAAATGCCATGAATATAAGAAACCAGAACATATTAGACCATATTGCCCACTACTCAAGAAAAGAGGGACCTTTAAAAAGAAGAAGAAAGCAATGGTTGCAACTTGGAGCGACTCCAACGGGTCGTTAAGTGAAGGAGAAGGGCAACAAGAAACAACAAACCTTTGTTTGATGGCTCGTGATCATGCCGAATCCTCTACTCATGAGAAGGTAAATGATGAACTAACTTATGATGAGCTTAAAAAGTATTTACCGAATTAGTATATGAATATAAAAAGTTAAAAGATGAATACTTTTCAATAAAGAAAAATTTAAGGATTATGAAGGCTTTTGTGAATATATTAATGACAAACTTCATAATGCGGAAATAAAACTTAAAGAAGCACAAGATAAAGTTTGTGAGCTTATTGTTGAAAATAGTGAACTCAAGAGAAAGATTGAATGTATAAATAAAACTTCACATCCTCATCACAGAACTTATTCTAACACATTCCTTAACAAAGCATGTCATTATTATGAAAAAAATGGATATATTATTAAAGATTGTTATATTGAAGATCGATATTTAATAATACTAGTAAATACATATGGAGACCTATTATAAATTTTGAAATGCATAACATTTAGCATACTAGTATAATAGGACTCAAATTTATGTAGGTACCTAAGAAGGTATAAGAACTTTGTGTTGCAAGTGTGTCTCCATTCGTGAGCAAGTGGAGGCATGTGATACCTTGATAGTGAATGCTCTAAACATATAACAGGTGTCAAGTATAACTTTTCATCCCTCAAACTTAAAGATGGTGGTTTCGTTACTTTTGAGGACAACACTAACATCAATCCATTTGGTATCTCTCTAAACCCCACCGATCTCCTAAACATTTGGACTCTGCTGGTAGAAGAAATCTCTCTACACAAGATGAAACAGGTGCAATCCAATAGGAAACCAGAAATAAACTTGGTAATTGTAGTAAGAAGTCCATAATTCTAGCTCGTTTTTTACATGAAAACCTTATCCAAATAGGTGGACATAAAATGAATGGACCAAAGTCCATCTTTTGTCCGTTTATTACCTATTAGAAGGTAGTATGTTAGATTCGGCTACTATTCTCTTTCATAGCATTTTTGATACTCCATCATGGAAATATCATATGCCATCTTCTTGAAAATCTTAAAGGATTTAGTATGGAGAATGAATGAACAGGGAAAACGACCTGCTCTTTTTCTCAAACTCATCTCTTATTTGATGATAATACCGAGCCCTCTGAAGCTATGGAAGTTGATCCATCTATACCTCAAGCCGCTCTTTCATCTTCACCTCCTTTAACAAGAGCTTCATCCTCACGTCGGGTTAGAGAACCTTCTAGTCATCTTGAAAGTAACAAAAGCCTCACAATATAGAACTAAAAAAAAATTTGATATTTACATAACAGCCTCCTAATATTCTAACTAATTAAAATTTGGTTTAAATTTTTATCAATCTAATTCACCCTTCCTCTTGGGTGTACCATCTTGGCCTACAATGACTGCCAAAGTTTGCTCTTCTAGAGCCACTTCGGCATCACTTGCACCTTCATTGCTCTTCTGTAGCTTCTTCCTCGATTGTACAATCAATAAGTAAGCTCCTCTTAGAAAAAGAGTTGGCATAATGCCCAAACGATTCATTTGAATGCATCTTTAGAAGAGATGGGAGATTTTGAAATTGCGGTGTTTTTAAATACTATTCTAGTTGTAATGCCAATTGGAAAGCTTCTTCTATGGTGAAGACGTCATGAGTAAGCATCTCTTGTTCAATAACTGGGTGAAGACCTGCTCTAAATCGGGCGATAGTCGAGCTCGGGTCTTTGATGGGATCACAACAAATTTTTAGTTCATCAAATCGTTTCATATAGTTGATGATAGAACAACTTCCTTGTCGAAGAGTTGTAAACTCGTTTAGGAGCTGAGCGTGATAAGTCAAAGGGAGATTTTAATTTTAACATTTCCTTCATCTCATCTCAAGACTCAGCTAAAGGTTGACTCATTCTCTGTAGTTATCTTTTATGATTGATCCAAAATATTTTAGTTTGACCCATGAGTTTCATACGAGCGAACCTAATTTGTCACTCATCTGACGTAGATACCCGTCTAAAATAAAGGTTCATGTCAGCGAGCCAATCGATGAATACTTTTGGGTCCATGTGACCATCAATGATGGGGGAATCGACTTTTACTCTTTGAGTGTTGTCATCTTCATCCGGAGGTCGCGAATAGCGGTCCATTCCAAAATCGTTCCTACGTGATAGAGTGGTTGCAGCAGTGGTCCCTAAGTGCTTGGTGTCGCGACAGTGGGGCTTGTTTGTTGTCTTGTGAGATAGGGATCGAGTCCCTTCATAAATGGGTCATCATATCGGTATGGTCCATGTGAGGTTCATACCTAGATGGTAGGTCACCCATTTGACTATTTTTAGGCCACTAAAAATTAATACGACACTTTTTTTCTGAATGCAGGAATAGGTGGTTATCTTCATCGACTACTACTTGGACTTTATGTTCAGCTGAAGCATTCACCTGCACGAGTTCTTTTAGACATCTTTCATTGATGTTGGCTTCGTTTAATTTGGTGAGGGTTGTTGCACAATAATGGTGGCTTCAATAGCACTAATTCTCGCCTATTCTTTTATTTCTAAGAAGAGTGTGTCACGCTCATGTTCGGTCAACCTACCTTGGTAAGATAACCCACTCTGGGTTGGCATGGTAAAATTCAAGAAGAGTTTTTTTTTATAGCCTAAACATTCAATAAAACTTAAATGATAGACTTCTACTGATAAGATTGTTTACGACTTCAAAGTCGTAAATAACCTGCTTCGATACTAAATGTGAAGCAGGTGCGACGCGTGAGCAGTCATACAATATACGTAATATGTTTATCTTATGTATATATGCAATTTGTTCTCATTGAAGATTCCAGAGAAAACTAACTCGAGTTTGGTAAAGCCAAGTAAAGTTGATTTTGTAGCTAATTCGATGAGTTTTGTGGTGATAATGTTATAGTAAATTACATATACAAGAATACCACATGCACGAAGATAAAATTTCATAAGAGTTTAACAACTATAGAAAATATGCATGATGTAGTCTACCGAATGTATGTAGTTGATTTGACAAAGTAACAATAACAACCAAGCCTTAATCTTACTAAGTAGGGCCGGCTACATGAATCCTTTGTTTCCATTGCGTTCTATCAATTACCAAATTATTATCTAAGTCTAAGTAACTAAGATCACTCCTTATAGTTTATTGTCATGTCTTCTTTGATCTCCTTCTTCCTCTTTGTACATGGGCGATTTGACAAAGTAATAATAGTATAAAAATATGAATGACAGAAAAAATATACCACAATGAATATTTGGCAAGTTGTGGTAGTACAGAAGAAAGAAGTATAGAATAGAAATTACAAGCTTGATAAAAAAAAATCCGAATACAAATGATGATCAATTATAAACAGAATGAAATAAGGTATAGAAAATAGTATAGAGATACGAGATGGCGGCAAGTTGGCGATCAGTCTTTCGACGGTTTCCTGAAGTCGGGATGCCTCAAGTCCTTCCTTGGTGTCAAGGTGCTATTAGAAATGTTCTCCACAATGGCAAGAGTTCAACGCTTGAAAAATCACTGAAATCGAACTTCTGGATCTCCCAAAATGGCCTTCGAAAATTCCATTTATAAAAGGGGAAAGGGAAGCCACTAGCGGTCAAACTCGTCGGTTAGCCGGCAAAAAACTTAGAACAAAATAAGGGCGGGCCAGCGAAATGGGCAGCTATCACAGGCCCGCGTGGGTTGGCGAGAGTCAATATTCCCGCGTCACCCTTTGTTTATTTAATCATATTTTTCTTCTTTTCTTTTTTCTCTTTTTTCATTTTCCTAATCATTTTCTCTTTCTTTTTTTTCTAAACATACAAAATGAGAGAATTTTGCATAATACATGAAAAATACATAATTAGCATTTCATTTAGGGTTCCTGATTAATCCTTGTGATTTTGTTAGTGCGGGCAATATCGAGGATGCCATGTATCATCGGCCTAGTGCGTCTAATCATGAGTGGACAGTCCAATCGAGTGTCTTGTTAAATCTCTTGATTTTAATGATTAAGCATTCCATCTACTGTAAGAGAAATATACATAGCCATTTTCTTGCTGCTTTAGCCTCTTCTTCTTGCTCAAAAAGTACTCAAAGTTCTCCTTCAAGATTCTACTTACAAACAAACATCTTCAAGGAGAAATAAAAAAGGAAAGGGTGCTACATTCTTCATTATTCTAAGGCCAAGACAAGTAGTTCTCATTATTTATGTTCAATTTTCTTGGCTTTTCAGTTTTACAGTAGCACGAAGTTTTCTAGAGCATAAATTTTCACTGGTTTGGCTTTCTGATCGCATAATGGTAGCATGATTGTATAGCTAACAGTTCATCTATCAAAGCTTGCTTTTACTTGAATTTTTTAAGAAGTATCTTCCTCACTTAGTCGTTATACTATCTCTTTTTTTTCTCCAAGATTATAAAATTCAATTTTGGATATTTATAAGTTTTTATCTTGACAAACTTGTGTATATATAGAGCTTTCATTGTAATTTTTTTCTTTGTTTAAGTTGTAATTAAGCTAGTGAATAGCAATACTTTCTACTTCTCTCTGATTTTCTCCCTTAGTGGAGATGTAGGTGGGTTAGTTTCTTTCTCGTAAAAAATTGGGTGATTTGCTCCTTTGTCCTTAAAGGAGTGTGTTGTAAGTGGTTTGCTCTTTTGTCATTAAAGGAGTGTTGTAAGTGGGTTTGCTCGGCTTTGGTTCCCATAAAAAGCTGGAGAGATTTAGTGAAAATTCCCATTCAAGGAGTATTGGGAGTAACTAGGCGGGGAGCCGAACCACTATGTATTTTTCTCTTTCGCTCTCTACTTCTCTTGAATTAAATTAATATAACATATCTAAACTTAAATATTTTAAAGTTAAAGCGAAATTACAATTCTTTCAAACAGATATATGATTAGTAAACCCTTATTTAATAATTTTTGGACTTTTTCAGATCAATTCCTAGACCACTCTGCAAATTCTGAACAAGTTTTAAAATCGATCGAATTTTCGGGTAGATCTTTCTGTACAACTATTCTTCGTCTAGGTGATCTCAAAACTCTGTATATTTGCTCAAGCTGAAGCTCTTAAGCATAATACCTCTTTATCTTTAATTTTGAATTAAACTTTATTAATTATTTTTAATTCCCAACCTCCAGGCCAACATGTCCGGTTCAAACCCACGTCAACCAGATGATCTGGCCTTTAGTCAACCGTCGACTTTAATTGCAATTCCTAGGTTTCAAATTTCCATTTTTGATTCTTATTGATTATAACACTAGTCATTATGTAAGAACATTAATTTGAGTAGAATTCTAGCACATGTACATCAAACATGAATTCTCAAATAAAGATCCTATTGTGCTATTTTCCTATAAATTAAGTATAGTGCTTAGACTATAAGACTCCATCATATTATATTAAAATCCTTTCTCATAATGTGAAATCTATCATTTAGAAACATGAATTTGATATTCAATATAAAGATCATTAACTTATCTTTATAGCATTTCATAAAGATCATAAATAAGCATCAGAACTTATCAAATATACATTTTAATTTATCTTTATTTAATTTATATCTACATTAGCAAGCATACTACTACCTCAGAGGAGATTGATGGAGATTTTACCTCCCTTTGGCTCAATCATCTTCTAAGAGCATCAATTTGGCAGATGGTTCCGATCCGCCATGGATCTTTGTTGAATCGAGTTTCTTTCACCAAAACTATTCCATATCTCCCCTCCATAGGAATGGATTGATCTTCAAAAAAGCAAAGAAGAACAACAATGAGATGGAAACCGGTCTCTATAAAATTGTAAGAGTTTTCCTTCCTCTTTTCCCCCTCTAGTCGGCATCCCTCTCTCTTCTTCTCACTAGGACCTATGGCCACCTCATGAGAGAGACACAAGGATGGAGAGATACACCAAGATGGAGAGATACACCAAGATGGAGAAGAAATAACTTATTTTTCTCCCTCATTCATCCTCTAAAATAATTCAATTAACATAAATTGCCCCAATTCAAAGGCATAGGTTCTAGATTCTTCCAAGAGCAACTTTGTCCTCACATGCCATGTAATAAATGCTGGAATTAAAATATTAATTTTGAATTAATTCAGTTTTTAGAAAATTACCTCTTAATCCAACATCTTCTTTTTTATTCATTCTAGGTCCATAATGCACCAAAATAAGCCGTTCAAAACTCAAATGACACTAAATATTCTTCCAAAAATCTCCAATATATAAATTTTTATATTAAAGGAAAAACATCTACTTTTAAAGTTAATCACTTAGCCTCGTTTGTTTTAAAATTAAAAATTAACTTGGTTTAATTTTAACCTGGCATATCACGTCACACATAATATTTAATATTAAAAATTAATTTTATTTCATATCCTACACACATTACTAAGATAATAATTAACTTATATCACATCTTTCACATATCCCAACGTAATAACTGACTTTATATTACATCCCTCTCATATCCCAACATAATAATTAACTTTATTTCACATCATTCATAGCTTTCAATAAAAAAATATCTCTATCTAAGTTTAATTTTAATCTTATTAAATTTAACCTTGCAAACAAACAGACCCCTGTTAATTTTTTATCTTATGTATATTTAAAATTTTTCTTCTTTTGTTTAAATGTTTGAGCATTTATGTAGCCGAAATGTATTGTTTATTTAATGTGTATTAAACTTTATTTATCTTCATTTTGTAGTGTAGTTTATATATTTTATATGGACATTAATGTAATAGAAACTAACAAAATGTTTCTTATATGGCTAATTTGTATACAAGAATAACATTCTTGATGGGGTCATTTGTTCAAACAATAGATGCCCTAACTAAATAATTATGATTTTTGTTAAAATTATTAGTGTTGATGCGAGAAAAATGAAAAGCGGATCGAAGGGACGAGATTTTTTGCTTGGAAACTGCCTAAGCGGGAAAACCACGACGTCTGGGCTTCGGCAACTTGAAAGTTTCTACTAGAGGGTGTGAATTACAGGATGGTGGTACATTAAATATTCTCTCTAAAAAAAAGGATCCCCCTTTACAAGAAATGAGAATTTTATACAACAACAACAACAACCAAGCCTTAATCCCACTAGGTGGGGTCGCCTACATGAATCCTTTGTTTCCATTGCGCTCTATCAGTTACCAAATTCTTATCTAAGTTAAAGTAACTAAGATCACTCCTTATAGTTTCTTGTCATGTCTTCTTTGGTCTCCCTCTTCCTCTTTGTACATGGGCAAAATCTAATAACTCAATTTTTCTTACTGGAGCTTCAATCGGCCTACGATTTAGATGTCCAAACCATCTAAGCCGACTTTCTCTAAGTTTATCCTCAATTAGTGCAACACCAACATCCTCAATTTACTAAAAATGTTTTTAGCTGTCACGTCAGAGACAACTCCCGTTCCCAAATCTGGCTGAGGAATAGCTATAAGGTGCAACTTAAGGATCGAAAGGGCCTGCTCGTTTGGGCAGTACGAGTGGTATGATCTGGCGACACCTCTTTAAGATAGCATGGTGGCCATTACCTTGTATTTGTGCTATCCTAAAGCAATTTGAGTTGGGGAGTTTTACTTGCAGTCTTCGATAAGGACCTTTCATCTTGCAGCTGTCATGCGTGGCACGTGAGTGCTACTCGTCTCCCTAAATGTGCACTTCATGTGCGCACTCCAGATGTGTCGGCGTTAATTTAGATGCAACATGCCCCCTTTTCTAAAGAGCTGCGTGCATTGATTACCGTGCCTTTGTCTGCTGCCACATGTACACTTGGATTCCTTATACATCTGCTGCGGGCTAGCACCAGATGAATCTTCTTGTTGCCGGCAGTCAAGATGTCTCTATTTGAGAACGAACAGAGGACGCTGAGGATAAGATCCCTCACCTGTCGGGCGCCACAAGCCGGGAAGTGGCACCGAAAAGACTGTGGATCCACCAATCAAGCTCAGGGCGCCCCCTCCTGATATAGGAAGTTCTGGCAATGTGAAGGGCCTGGCTCGGGCTTAACCAAGACCCTCTAGGGGTAGCGGGAGTAAAGGCATTTGGACAATTTCACCGGTGGGGAACACCATCATGCTGGAGGCAAATAACCTTCCGGTAACTGCAGGGGCCACTGGCGCACTTGCTTCAGAGTCCTCTGTTCGGGCTACTTCCTCATCTTCTGTTGGTCCAACAATTAGGCTGGGTGGTCCAACAGTGTCGGCGTCGTCTGACACTACCAACTCAGGTTCCACCGCCCAGATATTTGCGCGCACTGTATGCTTCCGGTTGGATCAAATCGAGGGACGCATGTTGGAGGCTGTGAGTGTGGAGTAGGTAGATGGGATCAAGTGGAAACTAATTGAAGTCTTGGCCTTGATGTGGAAGTTGGAGCCCACTAAGGCAGAGAAGATGATATCAGACCTGGTGTCAAAGTGCGCCAGGCAGGAGGAGGATTTGGCAGCATCGTTGGCGCTGGTCGAGCAATTGCAAAGGGAGAAAGTAGCTTTGGAGGCTTGAGTCGAAGAGCTTACCAACGAGAATTATCGTTGAATAGACTTTGCCAGAGCTGTTCAGAGCCTCCTCGCCGCTCTAGAGTTCCAACTCCCACCTCCATGGGATTGCTGCCCTCTTTTTCTTCTCATTTTACATTTTTTTTAGAAGATGGACTTCAAATTCCACAAAATTGCCAACTAGGGAAGTGGAAGAACGGTAGCCACTGATTTTGAGGCGGTGGATTTGGACAGTTGGAAGAAGGCCTTGGGAACTAGAACCGCTAGGCCTGGGGTAGTTATAAAAGGCCTGATGGTCAAGGTGGTCCCCATTTCTCAAGTTCCTTTGCGATTAGAGATGGTGCCAAAGAGGTTGTGCAGCCGAGCAAAGGACATATAGGTCAATTTTCGAGGTGTGGCTGGGGAGACCTGTAACCTTCCAATCCTCACCTTCGACTCAGAGGTCAAGCAAGTCTTGAGAGGGGATCCCCACTTAGGATTGGAGTTCCCTTTGGCGGAAGCCATGTTTAAGACCCCCCCCGGAGGGAAAGATCACAATCTGCCTTGACCATCTCCGTGGCGGGCTGTTTCTCCCTTTCCAACCCAAGTTCATGAGTGTATTTAATCATTTTGGCATCATCCCCATTCAACTCCCACTGAACGCAGTGACAATGATCTATTGCCTGAACAAGGAGCTGTAGAGTTGGAAGATCCCTTGGGATATCGAGATCTTTAAGGTGGTCTTTCGGTGGGAGGCGAATCCCCCCGACTTCATAGGTGTTTTGTTTTAAAGGGGAGGTTTTGCCAGGTGTTAAAGGTAAGGAACACTAGCTTCGCTGACTGGTACAAAAAGTTTTCCCTCGTCAACCCTGGAGAAGTCTGGTGTGTGGTACCATGGTGAATCGACGAAGCACAGTTCATCACAGAAGGGATCGACTTTGAAAGCCCATATTTTTGGGCCACGAATGAAATTCGAAAGTGCGTCCACGATGCAAAGGAGTACTTGAAGCTCCTGGAGGAGGACATCAGGGCTTATTCAAGTGAGTTCATTCACCGCCTTTTCAGCTTTATTTGCAGGCACTAATGCTTCTTCATCCCAAGGTGCTCGTAGTAGAAACTAGAGTGGTTTCGCCTCTGCCAAATTGGGAGAAAAAGGGTCCCCCATGATAGGCCTGGCCCACCTCAGCCGCCAGCTTACAGGAGAAAAGTTCAATCGGCTAAGGGGGGTGTAGGTTTTCATTTGCAGCTTCTAGAGACACAAGGGGACACTCAGTAGAGAAGCCATGGCGCAAGAGAGAAAGGCGAAAGAGTTAGAGCTCAAACTTCATGAGTCAGAGCACAACTGCCACCATGCCGAAAGGCACCTACGCACAACGATGTGAGGCCTCAAAGAGTCCACTCAAAGGGAGGCAGAGCTCCATCTACTACTCAAAGAGTCGCTAGATCAGAACTTTGAGGAGAACGAGAGGAAGTTGTTGTTGAATTCTGGCGTTCACTGGAATTCAAGGCGATTAAGGAGGCACTAGAGAGCTCTGTTAACATGTTGGGCTTAGCCCTCCTTGATTGGGGCTTCGTGAAATTTGAAAACCTCAAGTGGTTGGATATGGACAAGTGTATTCGCTCGACAAATTACTCGTATAAGTGTCCATACTTTCGAATGTCAGGAAAGCACCTAAACAGGAAGTTCGCCTTCATGTCGCACCTCAAGGAGGCCATCCCACTCACTAAAGCCAAACTGGCGAGGATGAGGGATGGAGTCGTAGATGGTTCACACCAGGAGCAGGGCGAGCCGAGTGGTGATAGTGACAAGGCTCCCAAAGAGCTGCTGGTCGCATCAACTCTTAGGTAGATCAATCGAAGGACATTTCCCAGACTCCTGGTGCCGGCATCAAAATAGAGTCCTCGGATACTTTGAGGAGGGCTACTTGAATGTACATATGTAATATTTGTAAAAAAAGCTTTGTAAACTCTTTTGATAATAAAAAGAACATTTTGTCTTCATTTCGCTTTTGTTTTGTGCATTAGTAGTGACTTAAAATTCTGTGAATGCTTGGTTAGAATTTGATTGGCTAGGAATTTTGAGAAGGGGAGTGCCCTTGATTACCAGTGGCCTAGGCACTAATTTAGAATTTGAATAGGCCTACGACATCGAGAAGTCGAGTGCTCTTGACTGCCAGTCGTTCAGGCGCTAAGTTAGGATTTGAAGATGCTTGGGACTTCGAGAAGGGGAGTGCTTCTGACTGCGAGTCGCCAAGCGTTAAGCTAGGATTTGAATAGGCTTTGGACTTTAAGAAGGGGAGTGCCTTTGATTGACAGTCGCCTAAGTGCTAAATTAGGATTTGAATAGGCCCTGGACTTCGAGAAGGAGAGTGTCCTTAATTGTCAATCCCTTAAATGCTAAGTTAGGATTTGAATAAGCATGGAACTTCGAGAAGGGGAGTGCCTTTAATTGCCAGTTGCCTAGACGCAAAATTAGGATTTGAATAGGCCTGAGGCTAGAGAAAAGAAGTCCTCTTGATTGTCAGTTGCCTAGGCGCTAAGTTAGGATTTGGCTTTAGAACGACACTTGTATTATAGACAAAATTCATATAATGTTTTTCAAGGATAAATTTTTTCAAGTCATTGTCGTTCCATTTTCTTGGGAGAAAAGTACTGTGATGCTTTACAAGTTTGTAAGCGTTTGTCCACAATATGAAGTCAATCTTGCCTGGGGTCAAATCTCTACCCTTGTGTTCTTAACTTTGAGGATGAGGTCTCCATCCCGAAATGGTCTTCTCAAAATGTTTTTGCTGTAGTACCTTGCAATCTGTAATTTGTGTTCGGTTTGCTTCAAGGCAAACACATTTCTCCTCTTCGAGGAAGTCGAGCTCACGCCTTTTACTGTCATCGTTCTGTTGTTGCCAGTTAAGTAACAATTGGGGCTCGTAATTGCTAGCCAGCTTGACCCTGGGCATGTATACATCTAGTTTGATTGGAATAAGTGCATCTCGCTGAAAACCATAGAGTACGGCATTTCACTCGTAGCAGCGGTCGGCGTGCAGTTGAGTCCCCAAACTACTACTGGTATTTTAGCATCCCATGATAACTCGGCACCTTTGATTTGGCTATTCAATGCCTTGAAAAGTTCTTGTTCGACGTTTCGACTTGGCCATTAGTTTGTGGGTATCATACTGAGGCAAACTTCAGGCTTATGTTGATTTGGTTGCACTGGTTTTGAACGACGTGACTTGTGAGTTTACACGTATAAGCTGACTGCAAATGAACAGATCAAACTTCATTTCGTTTTTCATTGACACTGATTAAGGCAAAAAGGATTCCGAATTGGCATATATGCTGACTGCAACTGAAGCTTTTCACATTTGCTTTAATTGGATGCACCATTGCCTTCGAAAAATAGTTTGTGGCAAGCAGTAGGTAATGTAAGTTTTTACCCGATCTTAGGAAAAGTCCCAAGAAATCCAACCCCCACATCAAAAATGGCCAAGAGCTGACCAACGGTTGGAATTGATTCGCATGTTGCTTGGGATAGTGGAGTAGATTTGGCATTGCGGGGCACTTCTAGGCGAACTCCTTGACATCTTTGTGAAGACCTGGCTAGTAGTAGTCTTGCCGTAGGACTTGGAGCACGAGGTTTTGCCTGACAACGTGGGTCTCGCACTCCTCTATATGGATTTGTTCGAGCACTGTCTTTGACTCCTCACGTATGCACTTCGCTAAGAGCCAGGAGTAACAATGTTTAAATATCTGTCCCCCTACAAGGACATACCTTGTAGCTTTCACCCGGAGCTTTCTTGCCTCAGCTTTTTTGGCTACAAGCTCTCTTGCCTGAAGGTACCGCAAAATTTCATCCATCCATCTCTTGTGTTACTCCATGTCGAACACTTCGCGATTGCCATATGTTGGTCTCGGCTTTCATCCCCTTCATCTTTTGCTGATCCGTTTGCAAGGGAATTTATCTCGAGATGGAAGTAGAGCACAAGCATGTGAGTGAAGTGCTACAAAAGGCTCTTGGCCAATTGGAGATATTTTTTCAGCATCTCATCTTTCGTCTGGTATGTCCCTCTCAGCTGGTGTACCATCAACTTGGGGTCGTTGTAAATGCGGAGGTATTAAACCCCTAGGCCCTCGCCAAACTTGAGGCTGGCGATGAAGGTCTCATGCTCTGCCTGGTTATTCGTGACGAGGAAGTGGATCTGTGTTGGTGAGGACAACACCTTCGCCCTTGACGCTTTTTCATCGTAGAGGGACCAGTGCTGTTGTTGCTTAGGGTCCTCTGGTTGTTCGGTTGTCACCAATTCGGCCTTCCAGGACCTTAGCCTTTGCAACAGATCTCAAGAGGAATTTGATGTCGAACTTTGAGAGTTTAATGGCTATTTCTGTAGCCTTCTTGCGAGTTTGGGCGAGTTGAGAACTCTTCAAAGGAGTTGGTCTATCACCACCTTGATAGAATGAGCCTGGAATTGATGGCACAACCTGCAAGCTGTAATTACAAGAGTGAGAGAAAGCATTTCGAGAGATGGGTACCTTAGCTCAGCGTCGTGCAGGACATGACTGATATAGTGAATGGGGATTTGAAGGCCTACCTCCATCCGGATAAAGACGATCGACACCGAACTGTCGGCCACACTGAGGTAGAGAAGAGATCCTTGTTTGGGAGTGGTGCTAATAGCAATGGGTGAGAGCAGGTACCTTTTAATGACTCGAACACTTGCTGGCAATCATCATTCTAGGTGTCGTACTCTCCTCGAAGGACTTTGAAAAAGGGGAGATACCATTCCCCAGACTTGGATATAAATCTACTGAGCATCATAATCCTTTTGTTCAGCTTCTGAATGTCCGTGATTGTTTGCGATGGGTCCATTTCGAGGATAGCTTGTGTCTTTTTGGGATTTGCCTCAATTCCTCTAACTGACACCATGTGGCTAAGGAATTTCCCATAAGCTACCATAAAGATGCTTTTGAGGGGATTCAATTTGATGTTGTAGGCGTGACAAGTATCAAGTGTCTCCTAAAGGTCGGCGAGAGGCTTTCTTTTGCTTCAACTTTTGATCAGGACATCATTTACATAGGCTTCCATGTTGCGCTCTCTTTTTGGTTTCTGAACACATTATCAACCATCCGCTGGTATGTTACACTAACATTTTTCAGGCCGAACAACATGACCTTGTAGCAAAAGATCCTTTGGTCGGTTATGAATGATGTATGTTCTTCGTCGTCTTCAGCCATTTGGATTTGGTAGTAGCTAGAGAAGACGTCTATGAAACTCATCACTGAGAACCTTGTCGAAATGTTGACAAGACTATCAATCTTCGGTAAGAAAAAGTCTCTTGGGCAGGTCTTATTTAAGTTGGTGAAATTCATACACATTCGCCATTTTCCCGTGCTCTTCTTTACAACCATGGAGTTCTCCATCCAGGAAAGGTATTTTATTTCCCTGATAATGCCTGCTGAGAGGTTTTTCGACCTCTTTCCTTATAGCTTGCTATTTTTCCCCACCAAAATTCCTCTTCTTTTGCCAAACAGATGTGGAGTTGGCTCTGAGGCTTAATTTATGCTCAACCATGCTCCAGTCAATGCCAAGCTTGTCCCTTGGTCACCAAGTGAAGATATCGGAATACTCAGAAAGGAGTGCTGCTAAAACGGGCTTTTCATTTTCAGAGAAATCTTTTGAGATGAGTACTTTTTTCTGTCAGCAACGGTTACAAAATCATTTTGCTCAGGGGAAAGAGGAGATTGCTCCCTAGGGTCCATATGATCAGTGTGGAGGCAAGTGTTGACCTCAAAACACTTTTTGATCCCGCCTTTGTCTTGCTGGATGGTTGCAACCCCCATGAGAGAAAGGAACTTGATGCAGAGATGAAAGTGGATGGGACCATACGAAAGGCCGCTATCAAAGGCCGTCGGAGTATTGCATTGTATCCAGAGGCTGCATCAATGAGGATGAAGTCAACAAGCTTTGTCTCCCATTTGGGGCCATCTTCGAGGGTGACATGGAGTGAGGCATAGCCGGTTGGCTGATAGATATTGCAGGAGAAGCTGGACACTATCATGGTCAAAGGAAATGGCTAGTAGGGACCCACATTCATTTTGGTGAAGGCACAAAGATGCAAGATGTCCACCGAGCTCCCCATGTCAACAAGGGTGCAGTGGACATTGCAATCTTTGATGTAGACGATGATAACCATGGGGTCCTCCTAGTTGTCGATGCCTTCGGGGAGGTCATCTGCAGTGAAGACAATGTCAGGCAGAATAGAACAACTCCCGATGATGCATACCTAGTGATACCCCCAACAGGGTTGAAGTCAAAAATTGAGTGTATAGCTTTCTTTCCTGACGCTTTCGACGTTGGTTGAAGGAGTTACTGGGGGGCAGGCGAAAGGTTCCTCTTAGGGAAAAGTGTTTATACTACCTTCGAGGGCAGCTCTTCGATGTTTCAATAGCCAATGAGGTATCTCTTCTTAATGTACTCGTTGATGAGTTCCCGAAAGGTATGGCACTAATGCAAGAGATGCCTATAACGTTGGTTGAATTTGCTATACTTTGAGGAATCCTCACCCGGCAGCAGAGGTTGCCACTCGCCGCAATGCTGAATATGCCCTTTGTCTCGCATAGCTGAAAAGATCTCCTTAATGATGTACACAGGCATCAAAGTGCATGTGCTATCACCCTTATACTTGTGTTTTTTGAGTATGGCAGTGAATCTTTGGTTGCAGAAATTCCTCCTAAGGGTACTCTGTTCTGGCTTCCGGGGTGTCTACTTTCTTTGCCTTGGGTGAGGTTCCCTTGGACTTAGTGTCCACTTTCAAGGCCTTTGCGTCCTCTAAGTGGATGCACTTTTCAGCCAAGCTTTAACCTCCATGAGAGTCTTCGGCATATTGTTAATGAAGGAGTCATAAAGATTCCCTGAGAGAATACTATGAATAAAGATCATAGTTGACCTATTGTTGGTAGAGCCCTTTATCTCAGTGTTCATCTTTGAAAATCAGTCAGCATACACGCAGAAGGACTTGTTCGGACACTACTTTATTTGCCATAGCTCGTGAATGGTTCGAGTAGTGGTCTTTGATGTGTCGAATCTCATATGAAACTTCTCTGAGAACTACTCAAAATTCCGTATAAATCCTGTGGGGATTTCGTCAAGCCAGTCGAGCGCCAGACCTATCAGGGTGTTAACGGAAAAGTTGGCACTTGTAGGCATCGTCGGTGGTCGCCAGGGCGTTCTCAAAGTACTTAACATGTTGCACTGCGTCGGTCAACCTATCATAATCGTTGACTTTGAGAGTCTTGTAGTTGCGGGGTGTAGGAGCTGCCATATTGCTCGGTGAAAAAATAGAACTTGATGGGGGAGCTAGCAAATAGATTTTGGTTCAACTCTCCCCCGCCACGAGAGTGCTTGCCTCTCAAGGGCTGCTTCACACTATTCAGTGTGCAACAGTGTTGTCGGAATGGCATCTCCAGATGGTAAAACTGGTGGTACACTCCACATGGCACTCCACGTGTATGCTCTAGATATGCTAGCGTGAATCTAGATACGACAATAAGATTTAGCAGAATGGATAAATTAGATGATATAAAAAGAAATTTCTTTTGAGCGATGCCTACTAAAATAGGAGAGAATGATTAAAAAATTATTTTAAAGTACAGTGGCTCAACCTTCTGCAAAGTATGGTTAGTTCATGATCATGATTACGTTGAAATCATGTTAGAGTGAGCCTCAACCGTGACACTTTCACTTTTCATTGTGATAGTGCCATTATAATGTACTACAGTTCATGGAGTGCATGAAGAAGCAAAAGTTTGCATAGAAACAAATGGTGTGGTTGTTGGTGATTTCGTGTTGGTGATTTTGGTTCAACTAGCAGAGAAATCTTGTTTCTTTGGCATAAAAATATTCAAGTTTACACGTTGAGCTTATCCTACGTGTTCTGGCAGTTGTTGATGTATTGTAAGTGAAACTGTTGCTTATAAAATAGTACCAATTTTTTGGCTATTTATTTATATCAAACAATTAATGCTAACCATCTTATGACTTGCAGTTGTACCAATTTGGAGGCTTACAAGTAGCAATCACAGCCTCAAGCATGTCCATTGACTGAGATTGACTGAGATGCAAAGAATCTTCTATATATATTATAGAGATTGATGACAAAAATCAATTAATGGGAGATGATATTTTGCCATTAGCTTCGTCAGATTATGCTTCAGAGATGAACGACGACAAGAACGATGGGCAAACTCTTGTTGATGAGCATATAGGATGCTAATAGCCTCAGAGGTTACAAGATTTTAGAGCACTGCACCTGGGTCTAATGGTCTTAAGCAAGTAATGCATGGGTTAATTCGCCAGAAATGCATGCAATTGGGTGGCTAGAAATTGACGCCATGAATGCCGACCAAGGAAGAGAATCGAGTTTTCATGTCCGTGAAAAACTTAAAACTGACATGGTCTTCTTTTCAAATTAATTGGAAGCTCCATTGTTCATTCATTGATTGATTTATTCATAACAAAGTCTAGCACATATTATCAACAATGAGAGATGAGTTGTATGATGCATTGTATTGCTGTACTCCCTTTGGGCACTTAATACTTATAGTTGATCTTTCTTATAATTGATGTATATTGTTGAATTTTTTTTATAATTTTGGCTCAAGTAAATTATTTTTTTGAGTGACTACTGTTTTATCCAGATCATGATATAATCTTTAGTTAATATTAATTATTAGTTGTTTATATGTGGAATGTGGATATGTATAATTTTATTTGATTTTAATTGTTTAAATAAATAATGACTGAATAAATTTTAATTTTATGATCAATACATTAGCTGCCATGCATATTACTATATGTGTGTATTTATTCTCTTTTTTGTTTATTTATATGCTAATTATGATGTATGTGTCAAATTTTTTAGTATTGTAAGTTCAAGTAGATTAATTTTTTTAATTGTTATATTTTAATTATACTAGATCTTGTCTTATAGGTAAATTATATATAGATCGATCCTAGATTAAAATAGATAGACAATCATCTGAATATAATTATGGAGTGAATTTTTTTATAAATTTTGCACTGAGAAATAAATATTTAGTAAATAGAAGAATAAAATATTCGTGCTTGAAGTATAAAAATATAAAATTATTTGAAATTAATATTATGAAGTATTATTTATTTTTTCATGAATTTGATGAGATTTATAAGAGATGAATTTGTAAGGAATGTAATGAATAATAATGAGAGAAATACATCATCTATTTGTAGAGATGATGTTAATGTTGAAAATATAGTTGAGGAAGATAGAATGAAAGATTTAGGCCCTGTTTGGCAATGAACTAAAAATCATGGTTAAAATTATCCATGACCAAAATCTTAAATTTATTTTAAAAAAACTTAAAAAATTATTTTATATCTCATCTCACACAAATTCCAACATTAAACAATAACTTTATTTTATATCGAACACAATTCTCAATAAATCAATCAACTTTATTTCACATCATACACAATTTTTAATATAATTAACTTACTTTATTTCACATCATACACATTTTTCAAAAATCACTAAAAATTCCAATCAAATCTTCTTTTTTTTCTTATTACCAAACAGAGCCAGTTTGGGATATTGAAAATAATTTATTAGAATTTCTAGAATAGTTTGAAGAGCTGTTTCAAGAGGCCAGGAATCCACTATATCCTGATTGCAAAAATTTTTCTAAACTTCCTGTACTAATATGCTTATTTAATCTAAAGGCAGCAAATGATTTGAGCAACAAGTGCTTTATAGAGTTATTTATTTTTTTAAAAGAAATATTACCAGCGTTCAATCAACTTTCAATTTTAATTTACCAAGCAAAAAAATACTTTATAAATTAAAAATACATTATGAGAAGATTAATGTTTGTCTTAATGATTATATTTTATATTGAAATGAGTATAATGAATTTGAATAGTATTCAAAATGCGGGAAATCAAGCTAAAAGATATATGCATATGACATTAAAGAAAAATATGATATTCCAGGAATGTTATGTGATATTTGCCTTTGATATTATACTTTGTGAGACTATTTCAAAATCAAGAACATGCTAAAAATCTTACTTTGCATGCTGATGGTAAAGGATGTATATTTGATCGAATGATGTAACACTCGTTGATTCACTGCAATGAAAATCTTTTGATGACTTCTAAATTTTGCTAGAGATTCGAAAAATTTAAGACTTGAGCTATACACTGATGGTTTTAATTTGCATAATATTCAGAGTAGTTAGCACAATTGTTGACCTATTTTCTTAATTATTTATAATTTACCTACTTATTTATATATGAAACGTAAATTTATTATGTTGACTTTATTGATATCATGATCGATGCAACTTTAAAATAAAATTGATATTTATCTTTCTCCACTTATAGATGATTTGAAAAATTTATGCAAAGTAGGGATGCAAACATATAATGCTTATCGGCATGATATATTTACATTAATGGCAGCACTTATATGGAGTGTGAATCTTTATTTAGCTTATAGTAATTTAGCATGATGCAATGTCAAAGGTTATTATGCATGTACTATTTGCGGTAATAAAATTAATGCATAGTATTTGAAAAACGAAAAACAAAAATTATATTACATGTGTTATAGGAAGTGATTGCCTTAAGATCATGTATTTCGTAAGAAAAATACTCTTAATGGTCATTCTAAATTCGAAAAAGCTCCACACCACTTAGTGAAAAAAAGTTAATACAGCTTTTGAGTACTATAAGTCAAGATCCTACTAAAACAAATTATTGAAAAAAAAAATCTATATTCTTTTACCTTGATTATTAAAATATTTGCATGTACTTTATAATTTTGATGTCATGTATATAAAAAAAATATTTATAATAGTACTATTAGTATATTATTAAATGTTCTTCAAAAACTTAAAGATGGTGTAAATGCACGATTAGATATGATTAGCATGAAAATTTGACAATGATTTGCTCCTAAGGTCTATCGTAACTGAACATGTCTTCCACATGCTTGTTATATATTTATAAAAGAGGAGAAAAAGTAATTTTATACGATTTTATATAAGTCAAAGGTGCTTGATAGTTCTTCAAACATAAAAAGTAATGTAAATCTCAAAATTTAAAATTAATTAATTTAAAATGATATGATTATTGCATATTAATACAACAGTTATTACCTGTAGCTATCAGAGAGAGTTTGAATATTAAACTTCAAAGTACAATAATAAGGCTATGTTTTTCCTTCAGCTTTTTATGTGCAAAGATTGTAGATCCTCTCAAGTTAGATGCTCTTCAAATTGTTAGTATTGAGACACTTTGTGAGCTAAAAATGTTCTTTTTATCTTCGTTTTTTAATATCATGGTACACTTAATCATTCATTTAGTAAGAGGTACAACTTTATGAACCAGTTTTTTTTGCAGTGGATGTATCCTTTCAAGCGGTATATAAAAATATTCAGAGAATATATTCATAATCATTACAAGCCAGAGCTTCAATAATTGAAAACTATGTGGCGGAAGAGGTCGTAGAATTTTATAATGAATATTTACGTGATGTTAACCCAATTAGAGTTTTCATTGATCATACTACAATTGATAAATATAGAAAAGGTGTTACATAAGAGAAATCTCACGTTGTGGATATTAATATGTTAAAGCAGAGATATTTGTATGTTTTACGTAATTCAGTTATTGTGGATCCATATATTGAAGAGAACAAAGAACAGTTGCAAAATAAAAATCCTTCACATGTACGAAATGAAGTGTGAATTCAAAATAAATATATCAAAGAGTTCATTAAAAAGTTTGAATATCGTATATCTACATTATTATATATATCAGAAAACAGTTACTTTAATAAGTTATTGATTTGTTATTTTTACTAAATCACAATGTGTTGAAGTATGATGGATATATTATTAATTAATATTAGTTTTCATTAAAGAACGAGATAACAATCGAGTCATTCAAAATATCAGATTTTCTTTAATTGCTCAAACAATATAGATATCAAATACAAATGATAAAATCCTTATATTGGTCACTTATATCACTATAGTGTCATTGAAGAAATATGAGAACATTATTATATTGATTTCATATTTCATTATTAAAATGTTCATGGGTAGATAGTAATAATAGAAGCAAAATTGATGAGATGAGTTCTACATTGGTCAATTTTAATCGGATTAGTCATAAAGATAATTATTTTATTCTTGTAAACTAAGCTAAATACATTTTCTATGTTGAAGATCCCAATGATAATGGTCAGTTGTTCATAATTATAACCCTAAATTTATGATGGATGAAGATAATAATATTACACATTAAGAGATATTTGGATTTATAAAAAAAATGCCTATAGTCGTGTATGATACTTTGACGAAGCACCTACCTATTTAGTTGAAGTTGAAGATGAGATTGATGTCGTAAATAAATCTAGAAAAAAATAAAACATGAATAGTTAGAAAGACCCAAGAAATAGCAAATGATAAATTTTTAATTCAATCTATTTATTACAAGCATTTCATTACATTTGTATTAATTTTTCTCTTGTAAAGAGTTTTTTTAAATTTATGTTATTAATAAATTTGTAGATTAATTGTGTACCAATCATCCTCTTCGACCTCGAAGAAAAAAGAGGTTTGACTCAATTATTAAAGTTAACAACAAATAAAAAGGATTATCAAAAATTAACAATTAAGGTAGTCAATGGTTTGTCAATGTCTGGGAGAATTACAAACCAGTTGATGCATTATTTGGGCCTAGTAGTTCGTCATAAGGCACTTATCTTATGCATTAACTGACGTAAAATTTCAGAATCAAATAAACAGATGTCAGAATAATAACGGTAAAGTATTTTCTTTATTTTTTATTAAAAGTATATGATTCGTTAATAACTTTATTCTATTTTTTGTATAATATATTTGATGAAGTGGACGAGGTATATGATAAATTATTTGTTCACATAGAAAAGTTATGAAAGACATAAAAATTTTTTATGTATAAGAAATTTGTCAATCATAAAGATAAAGTCGCTCGATGTGTCACTTCGAAGGAATATAATTTTATCTTCAATATGATTGAAATTTATTTGTCAACTCATATCTCTAAAAAAATTCAAGTAATTATTTTTAATTTCATATCTGCTATCTGAAATAGTTATAACATATATTAATATCTTATATAAAATAAAAGTCGCGCAACTAATTGAAAAATTATGATTAATAAAAATAAGTTAAAATGTGTGTATATAAGTTTTTATAATATTTTGTGTATGTAAAGCATAATTATTTAGGAATAAATGGGTAAGACATAAATAAATTTAAATGGTGTGATATGTTGGTAATTATTTCAAAAAAAAATCCCTTTAATTCAATATATATTAGAAGAAATTGTCCGCTGTTCTGCCTGTGCAGTGGATCCGATCGTTCTCTTTGCTTATTCCCGTCCGTTTCGTTCTTCACATGTACCCCGCCCGCATTTCCTTCTACGAGCTTTCACGATCTAGTGGAGGACCCGAAGCAGGAAAGCCTACCACCGAACCTCTCCCCTATCGCCACGTGTACTTGACAAGGTGCCCGATGCGTGGAAAGAGCCTAATTATCTTCCTTCGCTCGCGACTCGCCGCTGTTTCTCTCTCTACCCGCAAGCAGACAGCGCTGGTTTCGGCATTCTCTATCCCCTCTTCCCTCTCGTCCTACTCACCGTTTTCCCTCTTCCGCTCGCTGCCATTCCCCCTGAAATCCACTGAACCAAACCCTCCTGGATTCAATCCCTTCCCATTTTAAGTCGCGGTGGAAGCTGAGCAAAACCCTAGATGTTTCTGTCACCGCTCGCTCTATTGGTCGATACCGCTATACATATGCCGCCGAGGCTTTCTTGTCTCAGTTGATGGATCTCAACACCGACTTCGCACCGGCGTTGAAGCGCCCGCGCCCGGCCACCTTGTACATCGACCTCAACGAGATCCCCTCGCCACCGTGCGACACTCCTTCCCCAGCCGCTGCTCCTGCCCCGTCGGCGCAGCCGGCGCTGGCGGAGTTCCGGCCTGAGGACGCCTATGCGCTGGTCTGCAAGATCCATGGGCGGCTCAAGCCTGCAGACCGGTCCCCGGCGGACTTCCCGGGGGAGGCTGGAGTGGGACGACAACTGCCATGCGGTGTCTGCGGGAGGACGGAGAAGAGAGGGGAGACTGTGATATGCGACGGGTGCGAGCGCGGGTTCCATGTGAGCTGCACGAGTAACTTTCTCAAGCAAAGGGTGGTGACGGAGGACTGGCTTTGCGCTGATTGTAGCATTAGTGGGGTGCCGCAAAAGCGGTGGACTCTTGGGGCGGTCAAGCTGCTTGACATTAACGCGTCCCCGCCCAGCGAAGTTGATGCTGAGGATCACCAAAGCTGTAGAAATGCTGGCGACGGCTACAGGCATTTAATCCTTACCCATTACACGATCTCAATACTTTTTTTTTTAATTTTTTTTTCTCGCCATCATTTTTGTTTTTGGGCAGATGATAGTCCAGTCTTGATGCATGTTGATAATAATAACTTGGACAGTAATATTAATACTTATTTAATAGGAAAATCTGCATCAAGAGGTGAAACTACCTTGGGGAACCTATTAATTAACCATAGTGGACTAACACTATAAAAAAGAAGCTTGCTTGCTTTGTCATATGTCATAAAGTTAATAGTAGGACAATATTGTCAGTCAGAGCATGTAACATACACCTTATATGCATTTTATCTATTACATTCTCAGATGTTTATTGTTTACATTCATAGAGCAGTACTGCTGAAATTAATGGATTGCATAAGGTGATTCATTTATTACTTTTTGGCTTGGGCCGCCCTTTCTGTTGGTGTCGTTTCAGTTTCAGATCAAACATGTGCATTGTTACTGTTTGATTGTAGGCCTTCAAAAATGGCTGTTCTTATGTGTTCACAAATATTCATCTTGGGCCTACTCTTCAGCTGTTACCAAACACAGAGGCAATTTGAACGATGTCATTGTTGTTAAGGTGTATTGTTACTGGACATTACTGGAAACTTACGTTTAATTGTTGTTCATGCCGGCCAAATATTTCATATCCAAGCAATGATAGCAGTAGTGTTAGTGTCCAATGCACTTTGCTGAAGATTCATATCATTGTGCAGAGATTTCAAGTCTACTTCATGAGGTGAAAGATTTATTTGTTCTTCATGAGTTAATTGGAGTTTGGTGATCTCTAGTTTTTTCTTTTCCTTGTAGGTAATAAAGTCGTGAAGTTTTTAATCATTTATTGAAAAGCCTTCTTGCATTTACTAATATGCTCAAAATAATAAAATCTTTAACTTATATTCCACGCCCATTACTGATTGTTATTATCTAATTCAATAGTCTTATCATTAGTTGATAAACATCAAATCTTAATTCCTTTCCCCTCAGAAGTTGTATTTTCTTCATCAAATGGTGATAGTGTATGACCGAGTTGTGAAGCCCACTCAAATCTAATCTAGTTTTTGTGGGTATGCTTTCAACCTATTTGAGTTCAAGTCATATCTGGTGATTCAAATATAATAGACTTTAGAGAAACTTAGATTTAGTATAAATATTTTTCACTTCAAATCGCTTAAATAAATATATGACGGACCCTAAACCCCAAAATCTTGTTCCTTGCCAATTGTTGTATACTACACTTGTAGATCCATTGTGTTGCTGAGTCTCCTTGAGTGGCCTTCTCCATGTCTAGTCCGTCTTCGGCAATCTCAATGAGTCTCCTCGAGTGTAGATCCATTGTGTTGCTGAGTCTCCTTGAGTGGCCTTCTCCATGTCTAGTCTGTCTTCGACAATCTCTATGAGTCTCCTCGAGTGCCTATTATCTTGCGGAAACTTTGTCTTGTCACTATCTTTTGAGCACCTACAAACTTAAGTTGCTAGTTTCTCTTTTCATTATAACCTTGCTACATAGATAATATTGTTGGGCAGTAAAAAATTAGTATATTGAAAGGTTAATGTTAAGATGGTGTGCGGTAAGGCTACGAAGGTGTTGAACTCTTTGATTTTAATGATCACAATTAATTTAGTTCGTATTGACTAATCCTCTTGTTTAGTGTGTGAACAAGTTTACATTATCTCAATTGAGGAATAAGTCTTAAATAAAGTCTAAGAAGAGATGGATCTCATTGGAAATTCTCTTTTATTTTCTTTTCTAGGGCATTTATATAAGCATGTGTATATTTTTCAAAGTTTCTACTCGTATTTTATCGTTTGATTTTCTAGTTAAGAAAATCTTATTTTCTCTCAGATTTATTTGGATGCTAAGCTAAAATCTTAATAACCTATTTATTTTAAGTAATTTGAATTGATAATGTAGCTCACTCAATCAATTAATTGGAGTTTGAAACTTAACTCAAAATTCACTTTTTATTATAAGCTAAGTTAGATGATGGTTTAGCTTAACTCAAATTTCTTAAGCTCTTTCAGTTTTTCTACCGTTAGATTGAGGCTATCATGCTATTGGTTGAAGGAAAAATTGCATTTTTGTCCTTCCTTTACTTTGTATGCCTATGATAGAAAGCTTATATGGCTACTTGAAATTTTGCATCCACTCTTTTGTTTTGGCAACCTGTAATCCATTAGATAGTACTTGTATATTATCTAAAATACTTCATGGGCCATATTAATCCAAATTGGGGTGTTTTCATTCTATTCCTTTGTATGTTGTGCCTTGTTTACTCCATGAAGTTTTGGCTTATGTTGCTGAACGTTTTAGCTTTGAATTTTTTTAATAGCCTGATTTGATATTTGTGATGGCTATCACATTAAAAAATTGAGGCATGGACATTTCATTTCTTTTTTATAGCTCTCTACTTGTTGTTTCCTTTGTGTTGGCTGGCGTGCATGCCTTCAAACAAAAAAAAGTGCTTCTCTCTTTCCTTCTAGCGGATACGACCTGCACTTGAAATTCTTTTGTGTGTTCTTCTGCTCTCTAGTTTTTCCTGTAGCAAAACTTTCCTTCTCCTCTGAAGCTCTCAACGGTTTTCACTCTTTTAAGGCTATACTTGCAAAGCTTTTGAAGGAAATCTTAAGGAAGGAGTTTGTGGTGCTTTTCAAGTGAAAAGAAGCTCATTAGTTATCTGGTTTTTTCTTTCCTAGCTTCTGAAATTATTTTGGCTGTTGTTTTACTTGTAAACCTTGGGTTTTATGCATTTACATGCTGTGATTTATCAAAACTCTTGATTATAATCTAATTTCTTGAGTATTATTGAAAGCACATATAGTAATATTCATCTCTAACATCTTACATCTATTTTTTCTTTTTGTTTTCTTATATATGCCATTCTTGGATTTATTCGAGTGTTTCTTTGGCAACTTTGCATGTGTATAAAGCTCCTCATTGTATTATTTTCACTTATTTAATGTTGTAATTTAAGCTAGCTAGTCTAGCAAACTCTCTTTATTTTCTTATTATTCTCCTTGTGTGGAGGTTGTTGTTGTGTAAGTTTGCTAGGCTTTGATTCTTGTAAAAAGCCGTAGGGATTAGTAGGTTTTCTTGGCTTTGGTTCTTGTAAAAAACTGTGGTATTGTAATGGGTTTATTCGGCTTTGGTTCCCGTAAAAAATTGGTGTGGATTAGTGTGAATTTTCACTTGTAGAGTGTGGGGAGTGGACTAGGCGAGGAGCCAAACCACTATAAAACTTGGTGTATTTCATTGGTTTGATCATAACAAAATTGATATACTCTACTTAAATCTGAATTTTCTTCAAAGTTAATAATTTCATACAACAACAACAACAACCAAGCTTTAATCCCACTAGGTGGGGTCGGCTACATGAATCCTTTGTTTCCATTGCGCCCTATCAGTTACCAAATTCTTATCTAAGTCTAAGAAACTAAGATCACTCCTTATAGTATTTTGCCATGTCTTCTTTGGTCTCCCTCTTTCTCTTTGTACATGGGCAAAATCCAATAACTCAATTTTTCTAACTGGAGCTTCAATCAGCCTACGATTTAGATGTCCAAACCATCTAAGCCGACTTTCTCTAAGTTTATAATAATTTCATACAAAATTGATGTAAATACATAAATCATATTTTTCAATTATTTTGTTGTTCATTTGTTGTATTATTGTTCTATTGCTGAAATTGACCATTTGTATTACACTATCTTCTTTTAGTGCTTATTTGCTGTGGTGTTGTTCTATTTCTGAAATTAGCCATCTGTTCTGTATTATCTGTTTTATTGCTCATTTTCTGTGCTGCTGTCCAATTTCTGAAATTGACTATCTTCCCAGTTTTTGGTTATTTTTATTATATTTATTTAGTTAATTAATTTTTATTATTCCCAATTCACTCCCTCTCTTTGGAAGCCTTTGGGCGAACATAAGGTACAACGAAAGAATGATTCTATTAGGGAGAATGTTGGAGTGACTTTAGAAAAGATAAGATTGTAGTGAACAAACTTTTGAGTGGGTTGGATATGTACCATATAAAGGAGGAGGAGCGCGTTTAAGCGAGATGTCATTTTAGCCAAGAAATATGGTAAAATGGGAGTAGGAATAAATTAACTTTGTTAGATGTCTAGGTAGGTTAGAATTAATGCTATACATTACATTGGACATGATTAATTGGTGAAAAATGGTTCATGAAGTGAAGCTCAAATGGCTTTTTATGTTGCTGCTGATCATGACAGTGCTTGTGTCATGCATTCCACATTACGTTTATTTTCATACCTAGCAGCTTTTAGGATATTTGTTGTTTAGCTTTAAAATGTTAAACTTTGTTGAATTGTTTGATCTTCATCCTCTTCATTGTTTCTCAGTAAAGTAGAAACTATTTAGCAGGTTTGTGGTATTAATAAATTTGATCATAAATTTGCTTTCCATAACTATGGAGTTTTCTTTGAAAATTGTTATTTGATTGTTGAGGTTGTAATGCAGCATTCTAGGTTTGGGAAGATTGATTTTTCTTGATGTTTGTAAGTATTAGTCACTACTTTTGTTGATTCCACGTAGTTTGGGTGGCGAGTTTAACCTAATACTTTTTTGTATGCAATTGATAATGTAGACATAAGAAGTAGTTCATTTGACTTAAGCTGTGAGCAAACTTCATAAAATTAATTAATACATGTTACATGTATGGATTAATTCAAGCATTGCCCTTTATAATGATAATTAATGTTCTGTTAAGAGTATGGTTGAAGTGGATTTAGGTACATACATGCTTTGAACTTAAAACCTTGAGCTCTTGTTTGATATCTATTTGGTCTATTGTTTTGATGTTTTTTTTGTTCATCTAGTGTGTAGTTCTTTTATCTTTCAGATTTGTCTGCATTTATGCTCCTGATTTTGGATTAGTAGAATTTACCTTGTTACTGTAACCTTCCACAAATGTTGGGATGCAGTTTGACATGCATTGTGATTGTCAGTTACATTGTTCAGCTTTTAGTCATTCATATTGTATTATTTTTGTTTTATTAAGTCTTTTGGGGAGTTAGCTGGGTTTAGAAGAATTTGTGTGTGTTAACAAGTTTAAAATAAACCTTAGATGAGAATGTTTTTTTATTGAGAATTGTGTATGATGTGAAAAGTTTTTATGTTGAGATGTGAGGCATGTGATATTAGTTAGTAGTTACTATTTTGGTATATTTGTAGTATATGAAATAAATTAAATTTTTTATTTTGAAATATGCGTAACGTGAAATATAATTAAATTTTAGTATTAAAATTTGTTTATGATGTTATATGTCAAGTTATCTTTAACTTGGCTAAACAAATATCAGTTCTTTCATTTTGTTGAAAGATAATGTATGATAACCTGCGATTATGACTTACACGAGTTTTCTAGGCATACTATTTAACTTATATAACAAAATCTGTAGTCTTATGTCAATCCTAGATGTCAATTTATAGTCATTCCTATTTGCTACTACATGTGGCGTTAACTCATGTTTTAACTCTTTTATTTACTTTACTTTGAACCTGTCGTCGGACTTTCCTTTCCCTACCTTATTTGTTTCCTTTCCTTTTATAGCAATTCTAATATTTCTTTTAAAGGTTCATCTTCATCTCTCTGTGTCCTAAAACTGTGATATCTATGATGTTATCTAACACACTGCCTACATTTTCCTTTATACTAGTTCTTACTTTGTTATTTCCAACATTTTCTTTCATTAACTAAAGCTGCTAATTTTGCCATGCTCAATTTTTGCCTAGTGATTTAATTGTTATCTAACATTCAAAATAATTTAGGGTTTAATCCTCCAACATTGCTCTACTGGTGCTATTTTCACTTGTTCCACAATTAGGAATTGAAGGAGTCTTAAACAATCAAACCTATGTTTTGCTTGATGCTCCAACATTAGTTTGTCATGGTATTTTCACACTAACCCCATACATCTTTGACATATCATAGTTTTCTCCATATTCTTAATTTTATCAAGTAGATCTTCCTAACCTTCCAATCATTTGAAATTAGCTCTTCTCATTAAAAGGTGCTAGATTTTTGACATCTTTTAACTTAACTAGAGTTAAACTAACTGTATGGAAGAGGGTGGGTGAGGCATAGAGATGGATGGAAGAGGGTTCTTTGTCCAGAGGGCTTCCGGTGTGGTGTTGGACAAAAGAAAAGCCAATGTGGATATCATCTGAAATGAAGAAGGCGCAGCATGGAGGCCTGGAGGGTGTACTGTTCCTTCTGTCGTTCTGTCATTTTCTTTTTGAAGAAGCAAGTTCTCCAAATTCTCCAAGAAAAGATTTGCACTGGACATGTTACTGCTAAGTATACAGTCAAATTAAAAGTTGTGCTGTTATATAAATCCAAGTATATGCTTACATCTTGCTGCTGAACGCACCTCATACTACTGTTGTACTCCAACCTGTTGTTGTATGCTGCAATATAATAAAGATTCCAATCTTCTTCTGATTTTGGAAGCATTAAGTTTAGGCGTTAGTCTTGCATCTGGCTCCACGCCACACCCTCTTCCAGCTACAAAATTGCACAGCCATGGAAAATTGAATTGAGCTAGTGAAGGGTGGGAGGAGTTTTTGTTCTTTGGTTAGTTTACTAGTGAAGTTAATGTCTGTTACAATTCTAACGAATCTATCCCTTGTTTTTATTTTGTGTTTCATCTCCAATACGTGACATAGTATGTGCTTAACGGTTTTTCTATTTTATTGAAAACCCCATGTTTTCTAATGCTGTAACATTGCACTCCTTTAACACTTGTACTTTGAGTAATTCTTATGCAATTCATAAGTTTATTAAGATTTTACAATGTGTCATTAATGTCAATATTTAACTTTACGTATTTGGGCCTGGTGCTGCCAGCAAGTGGTTTATGTGCAGCTAATATATGGAACTTGTAATATGTGTTTTGCATTCAAGTCCAAGTTATTATGTTCTTGAACACATGATTTGAGATTTCTGGGCCTTATCATTTATTTCATTTTGTTATAACTATATGATTACGAGGACACTTGTCTTGTTGATTCATGTTAATGTCCCTGAATTTGTGGCCTTGGCCTTGATTCATGTTAGTGTCTCCATAGCATAGAAAGAGCATGAGTGATTTGACTGTTGTTTTCTTACCTGTTAAATTTTAATGCATGGATATGCCATGATAAGTAAGAATATCTTGATCACTATTACTATTTTTTTATCTACAGAATGATTAAGCTAGTTATAAGTACTTTATTACATTGAACATCCAGATTTTTAACTGTATCTTCAGAACCCAATTTCTATGTAATAGTCGTGTAACAGATGTTCTTGTAAAATTCTTCAAGGAGCACAAGTGAACAAAATGATTAATGTGAATTAAAAATTAGTTCATGCATTTTTTTTTGGATTTAATGCTTTTTATTGAAGGATTAATGTTCAACTGTATATTTCAGACAATATCTTCAAACGTTTCCCTGTAACAGAAATGGGCATTTAGAAGATCAACATTTTAGATTTTAAAATTAACATAATATCATCAGACTATGGTGAATAGACTAGGGGATTTGAGGTTTCAGCCAACCCGGTAACCCTAATTGAACCTGTTTAAGCTATATTTTAGGGTTCAATTTATAGGGCTTGTTTGGTTGGAGGATGAATTTGGGTAAGGAAAGAGAAAATAATTTATTTTATAGAGTTGATGGGAAAGAAATTTATTTTAATATTGGGAGGTGTGTAGGATGTGAAATAAAGTTATTAAAATTTATAATAAATTTAAAATATTATTAAGATATTTTTTTGCCCATTTTTGGGCTCATGCCAAACAAGGCCATAGAAATGAAAAAAATGATCTACTGGGCTTAATATTTGATCTCGAAGCAAGATGCATATAAAATTATTAGTGGCTGCTCTAATCCCTTGATTTTGTGATGATAGTTGGGTTAAGTTCTTGGAACGTGAAGCTTACCTAGACGTCGCGATTGGTTACGGCCTGGCATTTCTAGTGTCATGTAAAAGAACTACCTATAGCAACACACCTTTTTTTTTTTGTTTCCATGGTGACTCTCTATTGTTATTGATAATTATGGTTCCTGTATTGTAATGCTTATTGCAATGTTTGAATTATTGTGCATTACATCAGTTTAGACTGTAACCTGTACTTTGTTCATGCCATTGATTGTTGATTTACAAGTACTTATCCATCAAATTGCTTTGATTTTGTATTATGTTTATTCTGTTCTGAATTTTCTTGTATTGTGTATTCAGTTAGCCCTCTAAATTTTCTTGTATTGTGTATTCAGTTAGCCCTCTAAAACATGAACCTAATGGTGCAATCTATGAATGCAAGCCATGTTGAATAGGGAAAATGTGGTCCACGGTTACTTTTAGGTCATGTAAATAACTTTTAAGTTTCCTGTAGGGAAAGATTGATCTCAAATTGGAGCTTACCAAGTTCTTGGGTAGGATGTTCTTTTGTGTGTTTTTTAACATCTTGTTTCTTTTTACTCGATATTGGTTAATGTAATGATATGAGACTTATAATGGCTATTCAAGTGATATATGCACATCTTTGTCAAAAAGGAAGTTGAGGTTTTGATGTGTTATATAGGTTGTTAATATGAATGTGCAGACTATGGCCTGTACCAAATCTTAATCCAGCCAGCTGGTGATGTTACTGCTTTATCATGAATTGTGGTTCAGGACATATTTGGAACAATGGTTATTTAGGCAGGTTGTATTTCTGAGCCACTGAGCATATGATGTTTGAAGTATTTGTATTAAATATAGGTTTCATAAAGGAATAAAATAGAAATGATTAAAAGGTGGCCGTATTGCTATGTGGAGTTGTATAGGATCCTTTTTGATGTTTTTGAGATGGAGGCTGATTTAGTAGAATATTAAAGGCCAAGGGAGAAAGACAATATTGCGAAAATGCAGGTATTAAACAGAGTAAACACCATGTTGAAAATATTCAGAAATGAGGGATTTAGTAGCTCTATTTATTTGTTGGCCAAGTCTCTTTTCATGATGTTTTTACTTGTTAATGCCTCACGTAGGTTGACATTCATAATTTTCAGGTATATAATCTACCATCAAATTTTAATCATATTTTAGTATTTGTCATATATTTTATTAATTCAATGGCTGTTGATTTTCATGGACATTATTTCTTATCAAGTAACATCTAGATAGTTATCTTGTCAAAAAAAAAAGAAGACATCTAGATAGTTATAATGGTTTTATTGCAATGTATGAGCCAATCACTCTAGTCCAACAACAACAACTAAACTTTTATCCAGCTATGTGGGGTAGGCTATATGAATTCTTTATTTTGATTGCACTCTATCTAATAATGAATTTTTATTTAGCTCCAAATATGTAGGATCATTCCTTATATTTTTTGTCACATTTGTTTTGCCTTCTTTTTCCTTTTTTTTATATGGACAAGATCCAGTAATCCAATTTTTCATACTAGAATTTCTATTGATTTATAATTTATATGTCTAAACCATCTAAGCCAACTCTCTCTAATGCTTTGAGCTTGTCCTGAGTTGAGGCTACTTTAACCTTCTCATGGATATACTCATTCCTCATCTTGTTCTTTCACATATACGCACTTATTCATTTTAACATCCACATTTCTATGACATTATTTGTATGTTTCTACTTTGTAGGCTGGCATTCGGTACTATATGATATTGCTAGTCTTACAATTGTTCTATCAAATTTATCTTTAAGTTTGAGTGAAATTTTTCTATCATACAATACACCAGATGCATTTATCCATTTATCCATTATGTTTGGATCCTACCAATAACGTCACTATTTATTTTACTATCATTTTGTATGATTGATCCAAGAAATTTAAAGTGCTTATTTGATAATTTGGTCATCAATTGTCATATCGCTAATACAAGTGCTTTTTTCTTGATTAAATGTGCACTCCATATATTTGTGTTTTGATCTACTAAGACGTAGACCTTTAAACTCTAAAGTTTTTCTCCATAACTTGAATTTCGCCTTAGCACCCTCTTTAGTCTTATTCATGAGAAGAATATTATCTGCGAAAATCATGCATTAAAGGACCTCATATCGAATGTGTCCAATCAGGACATCTACAAAGCCAGTCGCTCAAGTCCATTAGACATTTATCTACTTGTTATTAGTGGACCATACTGTGTCCCTTACTGAACAATTTTCTTTTACAACCACGTTTTGGTGTATGGATCTTTGTTAGCATTGACAATTATTTTGTATGCTTTGCTTTATTGTCCTGCCTACAACATTAGCTGAATGAGTTATTAACAGGCTACAGTATATATATATTATATATACTACATGGAAGTATAAACTGTTGTGCCCATTCTTAAAAACCTTTTTTTTGTTCCGCAGACTTAATGAACGTGCTTTACATGGAGCAATTGCCAATGGTTCAATGTGTAATCCAGTAAAGGCTTTTGTTTCAGTAGATAATACTGGCATGCCAGACGTATTAGAAACCACTCTGCACCAGGGAGTGCAAACTTCCAGACTTTTTGAAGACATACCATCTAGCAATTCTATTAGGAATACATATCCTACCAATAATTCAACAATATCTGGTCGTTCACTTGGAGAGATCTTTCTGCAGTCGTTACGAGATTTTATAGCTGAAAAAGGAGGGTGTCTTTGTGAGGGATGGCATGTATACTTTAAAGAATCCTCCTGTAAATCTGATTCATATGCAGTTTATTGTGCTCCAGATGGTAGGAGGTTTGAGTCAGTGTATGACGTAGCTCGTGACCTTGGGTTGGCATCTGCTAGTGTCCAGTCTGTGGAGTCTGAAGAAAGGAGTGATGGATCTGATGTAGTGAGGAGATCATTGCCCTCCCGCCGAAGGAAGAGGGACCTCTCAAGGATTTTATCTGCAAATTCATCATTCGAAAATATGGGCAGCATTTGGAGCAACATCAGTGGCGATAATTCTTCAGGTGCTGATGTTTGGGAACCTCAGCATTCAGTTGTGAGTGGTTCAAGAAAAATAAATAATTTCATGGAGGAAAATAATGGCTCATGCCCTCAGACTTTGCCAGTAAGTAGTTTTTTTTATCAAATGGTCCAGCTTGTCATTTTTGTTCTCTACTTTCTTTTTCGTGATTAATTAGTGAAAATCCTTTATGTGATGTGATGTCGCTATTCTCAGGTTGCCCTTCCTGTTCAGTATGAAGACTTCTTTGTTAACTGTTTTGGAAAAATAGATTTACGAATGGCTTATCATATGAGCACCCAGATTTGGCCTGTAGGGTTTAAATCTTTTTGGCATGATAAAGTTACTGGATCAGTTTTTGAGTGTGAAGTGCTTGATGGCGGTGATTCTGGACCCCTTTTTAAGGTTAAAAGAGGACCTTGTTCATTATGGCCTACTTTAGATGGAGCAACTGTTATTTTGCATAACACTGGTGCAGAAATAACAGATGATATCTTACTTTCTTATGCTGATTGTGACAAGGATAGACCAGATGATGATGATATTCTTACGCTTATTCTTGATCCTGATACAGAAGATGGCCATTTATTTTCTTTTCTTGGTTGTAATGCTGGCAAGTTGCCAGATGCATCTTCCGTGCAGGTGGATATATTGGAGCCTGGTGTGCTGTGTAGCTCTTCTGAAGGTTGTAGTGTAGTTAGGTTTAGTGCTGAATCGAGCACTGCCCCCAGCTTAATGGATGGTATTGGAGAATTCTCTGTTGAAGGAAGATCTTCTTTTGCAGTATGGAAAGTGGTTTCTGAAACATTTACTCGTGCCTGTCGCGAACTGTTCAAAATTTCAGGACATGTGCGATTTTACTGCAATCATGGTTGTAAAGTTTTTCCATCTCATGCATATGATAATGCTGCAGGGTATATCCACTACTGTGATTCACTAGCTAGATTTTCAAGTGTTTCTGGACCTGTGAATTCTCAGTTAATCTGCGGTGCTAATGAATTGGAGTTTTCGTGCAAGTATTTGTCTGAATGGCTAAACAAGGATAGGTTTGGTTTGGACCTAGGTTTTATACAAGAAATACTTGAAACCCTTCCTGGTTCTCTCTCTTGTTCCAAGTACCAGTTTCTGAAAGATAGGAGGGATTCGGTAGTGCCTTGGACAATTGGAAGTGGTCTTTTAGTTGCTATGCATAATAATACTGGAATGGATGAAGCTGTTTCATCAAATGGCTTACGGATGGATAACAAAATATCTGTGCAGCAGGAGTTTGAGGAGCCCCATTTAAGTCACTGCACGGTTCCACCTGGGCGAACATTGAGTAATAAGCTTCCTCAAGATCTAGTCGGGGATGTTTATCAGGTTTTCTGTTTCGCCTGCTTGAATTTTTATGGTTTTTGTAATTTTTTTTTCCTGAAGCTTTCTTTTCTTGGATATTATTAACTTTTTTCTCCTGCTTCTCTGATATACAAATTTTTTGCTTGTGGTAGATATGGGAATTTCTTTGCCGTTTTCATGAAATTTTAGGCCTCAATGAGACTCTGAATTTTGATGAAATGGTTGACGAACTTGTTGATCCATGGCCCTGTGTCCCTGATAATTCAGGATCCTTAAAAGAAGATAGTCATCATTGTAGGGAAGGAAGTTCTCAGTTAAATGAAAGTGCAGGTGATTTGCTGGTTACTTGTGAATCTGGCGTGACATCTGATGATCATAACATTGTATTTATGCCTGTTGAATCTTCAGCAGCGAGGGAAACTGCTCTATCTAAGCTGGCAGCATGCACATATGGACGGTGCACTGGTGTTCTTCTAACAAAAGTTCATGCTTCACTCCTAAAAGTGTTGATTGGTGAGCTTTCGAGTAAAGTTTCTGTTTATGTTGATCCGAATTTTGATGCTAGAGAATTGAGACCTAGAAGGGGAAGAAAGAAGGATGCGGAGAACAATCATGCAAAAGAAACGAAGTATGAGACTTTGACTCTTAATGAGTTTACATGGCCTGAGTTAGCTCGAAGATATCTACTAGCTGTCTCAGCAATGAATGGCTGCATGGATGCATCAGAAGCTTATAGCCGTGAAGGTGCCAAATTGTTTCGCTGCTTACAGGGTGATGGTGGTATACTTTCTGGATCACTTTCTGGAATTTCTGGAATGGAAGCTGATGCGATGGTAAGAGAAAGTCAAACCTTTTTGTGGAAAATTGTTTCCCTTTTACTTAAACGAGTTATTGGCTCATGAAAATAACACAATCTTGCTTTGGATACTGTTGTAGCCATTCAGGTGAATGATTTTTAAGAACTTCTTTTAGAAGTTAATGCTTTATAAATTGTATTTTAAAAAGGCTATGGCTGTGCGTCTAATGTAAATTACTTGACTGCAAGAAGGTATTGGCAATAGAAAGCAACTATATAATTTGCTTCCATTGGTATTTTAATCTATTTAATATAGATAATACTGCTTTAATATTTCTTTGATGCAACTCAACCAATGTTCAATCTTATTTTTATTTTACAGTCTGGTCCAATTTTGGAGGAAGGAGGAGGTTTGTGATAGATTGATGAACAACATAAATTTACTCCTTATGATATATTTCTCTCATATTACTTGTTGAGGCATTCCATACTTGCGAGGATGTGTGTCAGCCGGTTCAAGTATGCAAGGGTGAGGATGTTCCCTACAAGCGATGCAACATATCAATGGTTAGATATGATATTTAATAAGAAGGAGTTCCCCACTTTAAGGGTCTGTTTGGTCTCTATACTATTTTAGTCATGTTAATTCATTATAAAGAATAAAATAATAATATTAAATTAATTTTTATCACATCTTAGACAACTTTGAATATAAAAAGTTTAATTTATTTCACATTTTATATCATTTTTCAATGCATCAATTAACTTTATTTCGCATTTTATATACTTTTTAACATAATTTTTGTTCCCATCACACACATATCTCAAGATAAGTCGATAATTTTTATGGCATGACTAAATTGGTCTCATTTCGAAATAGGTTCTAATGGTTCATCACTTGTATTAACATTGAGGTTTATTAATTGGAAGCTTGACATTGTAACAAGAAGATGATGGAGCTTGTGGATATTGTATACAAGAGGAGAATCAATTTGCCTTGTCTTCGAAATACTAAGTTGGCTAGTGAGAATGTTAAAGAAATTAGAAAATTAGGATACAAGTTGTGGTACACAGGCTTGGAGAAGAGTAGAAATAGAGTAGTATTATATGGATGTGTCAAAAGGGTGATGTAATGGAGATTGAGAGATGGGCAACGTAATTATTTTGATGAAATTGATGCTGAGGTTGTTGTTATTGTCACTATTATTGCTAATGCTCTACAAGTGTATTTAATAAATAGCATTGTCACTTTTGGGACAACTTGCATTTAGCTTATGTAAAGGATATGTAATGAAAATTTTTTTCCATTGGATTTGGTCTAAAAATGAAGGATGTGAAACTATGTTAGGAGTTTTTTCTAGCTTATGATTCTATAATAGTAAACACTCACTTAAGAAACAAAATGGACTACTAGAAGGTTAGAGAAATTGACAATTGAGGATATAGATTGTGGTACATTGGATTGGAGACCATGGAAATAGAGTAGTTATCATTGTAATTAAAAACTAATGGATGATGTAATGGAGGTTAGAATGAGTGACAATCATTTTAGTGAAAGTAGTTCTTTGTGAATAGGTTATTAAATTCTTTGGTGGTTATGCTCCATAAGTTAATTTGTCGGAAAACATTAAGGTTTAGTTTAATGATGAATTGTTCAAGGGATAGAAAATTCTTTTTATTTATATAAGATTAAAATGGACATTTAATAGTAGCAATGTTGGACATAGACATAATCGATTTGGAATTAGAAATAAAGGATAAGACATTTTGGAGTTTACTTTGGCCTTTGATTTGATGGTAGCTAAAATTTTCCATAACAATAAGAATTCTCTTCTAATTACCATCAACAATGGGAATAATAACAATCAGATATACTACTTTCTTGTGATAAAAGCTAATAAAACTTAAGTAGGGATTGTAAGGCTATCCCAGACAGCTCTATCCACTCAATGCATATTGGGAAGTATCAAACTTCACCGATTTAAGGGTAGTTTGACAAGTTAGATCTAAATGGTGAAATCTTAAAGGGTAAGTGAGAATTTTGATACTGGAGTGGATGTTGTGTGAATTAAAATGACCAATGAGATTTTCAAGAGATATGTTTGCATAGTCGAAAGCTAGTGGACCTCATGAGAAAGATAATGATACAGTGGTGAGATTCAAAATAAATTAAGGGAAAAAATTGATACTAGAAGCTACCAAAGTGTCAAGATAGTTAACTTTACAAAAACTACAATGTGCTTAGAAGGTTGTCAAGTTATGCTGAAATTTCCATAATGTCTATACAAAGATGTTTAGAACTATAAAGTAGAAAGAATACATATATTAGCTTGATTAAATGAGAGAAATCAAATTTGAATGTCGTGAGATGATTTAAGGTAATCGATGGATAATACATTTGACAAGGTCTTTAATGATGACTATCAAAATAATTTTGGAGACTTAGGTGCTTTCATTGAGGAAAGAAATGCCATTTATATACAAGGGACTTGAGTTTCACTAGTGAAAGAGCCTTTAAAGAAGGCAAAGTCTAATGGAGCTTGTAGAGCAGATGAGCTACTAATTGAAGTATGGAAGTATACATGTTATATTGATGTTGAATGTATGAGACTCTTTAATAATACACTTATGACTATGAGAATACTTGTTGAATGAAAGAAGAGTGTTCTTATCACAATGGGGATATATATAAATTATGGTAACTAGAAATCGACCAAGCTTATGAGAATACTATGAAACTCCAGGAGAGAGTTATTGAACAAAAGTTAAGAATAGATATCATATGAGATAATTAATTTAGTTTAATCCTGAAAGATCAATAATAGGCTTTTGTTTTTCAAGAGGATCGATGTAAATGTTCGGAGATGTCAAGAGCAATGAAGCACGGACACGACACGGGGCAAAAGGTTTTTTTTTTTGTTTTTTGAGAGGTTGAAGTAAAAGGATTTAAAATTGGTAGAAGAAAATACATGCATTTGTTTGTTAGAATTATCCTTACGAAAGAAGTGATGACGATGTGAGATGAGAATATCATAGAACCTCAAATACCTCATATTTATTATCAACAATAAGAGGGGTATTGTGGAGGATATTAATTACAAAATCATGTCAAGATGGTTAAAATGGAAGAGTATGAAGGGATTTCTATTTGGTTGGAAATTTCTTATTATGTTGAAGGAAAACTTTTATAAGGATGCTATCTAACTAACTTTGCTATGTGGAGTGAGTGCTAGGTAGTTATGTGACCAAATATCATGAGACTAGTGTAGTTGAGATGCAAATACTTAGGTGGATCATACTAAAGTAAATTGTATTAGGAATGATTGGACACGTATAGAATAAGATCATTGGGGGAAGTGGGTGTTAAGATGGTTTGGTTGTGTCATTGTCACTCTATTTTGGTTTTTGTATATAAATTTAAGGGGATCCAAATCATGATGTTAAAAAGAGAGAGACTACGGAAGATCAAACATGACTTGAATATGGCTATTGCACATGATCTTGCATCATTTGTGCCATGGAGAGCTCCGCTTTAAATAGAGTTGAATGGAGATACATGCAGTCGACCCCTAACTAGTTTGAAATTATGATTTTATTGTTGTTGTTATTGTAGAGTTTCCTTGGTATCCTCTCATCTTATTATTGATACCTTGCACATCTCAGAGCATTTTACTGTGACTAAAGCTCTTTAACATTAATATCTAGCTAACTATGGATCTGTGTTGTGTTTGTCCTTTTCCTTTTATTGTTGTAATGATCCATATCTCCTAAGTTATCTCGTAGATAAAGTTTTGATTTCATGCCACTGTTTGTTACTCTCATGAGCTGACTTTTATGTGAAGCTCATAGTCTGGAGGTTAAATGAATGAGTAATTTGATTTTGTTATGTTTTTAATATTATCATTAAATGTGGAAGGCCTGTATCTGTACGCTAAACTGCATCAGAAATTTGTTCATATGATGGCTTCATCATCTACTGTGGATTTAGAGGCTTCAAGTGCAAAATAAAATTCATTCTTCTTAGATAATTGTGTTTATCAGCTCAGCTGAAACAAACATTACCTTGGGCAGTCTTTGGAATTGTTTGTAAGTTCTGTTAATATTTTTTCTGATGATTCAGTTCACGTTTCCATGGTATAGAAAAGAAAAAATTCTTCTTTGCAGGCATAGTTGCTTTTGTTCCTTCATGTTGATTTTTTCATCCTACTCTTGAAAATATTGAGGATGGATTCATGAAGTATTTAAAGAAGTTGAAACTGCTTAAGAATTCTATGACCTTTCATTAGTCATTGTAGAGTTTTTGTTCTTGCTGGCATAATGCCTCATGTTTTCAGTAGTACTTAAAACCTTTGGTCATTTTAGTTTAGCATGGGCTTCTTGCCAAGTTGGATTTATGTCCTCTTTGGCCTCGTTTGATTTGTCATGCCACGGACACATGAATGTTGTCTCCAAATATTATCCATAGCAAGTGTATTGTGTGACTTGAGAAGACAATAAACCGTGATTTTCTATGATATGTTTCTGGAATGGAAGTGTAATGAAGAGTCAATTAGTAATTTTTAGTTGAATTTTTCTTTTGAAATTACTTTAGGATATGGTAATGTGTATCTTTGGAATAGGTGACAAAAAGATAAAAGGGAAAGGTTGAAGTTTTTTTTATTATCACTCAGCACATATCATTCACATGAATTCAGCATAGTTTTGATTTGGCTAATAATAATGAACTCCATGAGTACGAGAGCATGAAAGAAAAATGACTTTACCAATTGTGATTATGTATTTATGATTGAATGTTGAACCCTATTAAAGGTTATCACCTTAGTAGTTTCGTGATAACGTTAAAGTTGCTTGGTTATCTTACTTTTATAATTGTTTTTTGTTCTACTCCTTGCATTGTTAAATTGTGTGGAATATGTAATTTACGAAGGATCTTTAAAAGAAACTAAGTAATAATCTTATTTTCCAATCATACCGGTTGGATGTTATGTAACATTCCAACTGTCAGAAATCTCAAATTTTCTTATTTTCGAGTTCAGATTACTGACGATGGAGACGTTAAGAGATAAATTTGTATTACCTGTTAAGTCCACTATAATTTTATTTGCTATCTACGATACTACACAAATTGTATTTTCATCTTTATATATGATTACATTAAATCAGAATTTCCTTGTAAGATTATTTAATTCACAACCTCAAGTATTACTAATTTATTCTCCATTAGCTTCTCTTCGTTGTTCCTTTTGTGTTGTGCTATACTTGTTATATTTCATGCAAGGGTCCGTTAGAATGAATGTAGTAGGCAAACTAAAAGTCCAAATAAGCAAGATATTAAGAGAAAAATATATAAATTGGTTAGCAATAATTACTTAAATAAAAGTTACACAAACATGTTATATAATTTTTATGATATCATTTATATATATGAATATCAAATAAATATCAAGTTTAAGCATCAGTCCACTTCTTATTTAATCACTTTTACTTTTGAGCTTTAGTTTCTCATTACATCTCCTCTACTCTACGCATGCAGTAGCCTTCAGCATGACTACAAACCATGAATTATCATAATCTAGGATCCAGTCTATCATATCTTCAATATAGTAGACTCGGACTGTCATCTCTTAGTGGGATAGACCTCAGTATATTTATAGCCCACCAGATCATATCAACATCTAGCTCGAGTTAGGCATGGGCGAGTACAACGAGAAACTTTCAGTTTAATTTATTGTCTTATATCAAAATATTTTATCTCAAAATCTTACTTCACATAACCGAGATTCAACCATTTCATAAGCCCATATGTTTGTCTGTGTCGATCTCAACTTAACTCATTTTATTAGCCCTCTAGGCTAGCCAATATTATACGCATGATTCTCACTCAATAAGTAATTATCATTTCTATGTAGCTTTAATCATCTCAAATAAGTTGCGTAAACGCTTGATTGATCTCATTCCATGCTAATTGATATACCAATATATACAACTAAACTTAAGTCTTAACTCGTTATGATATATACATCATAGAGATGTCTCAAACTATTAGTGAATCATCTACACAGTATATTTTTATCATTTCATAACCTCAAAGACAACAAAAGCTTACCTCCAATTCAATAGCAAGCACAACTTCAATATATGTAGTTTTATTGTAAACCTAAACATATTTTCAAATCCAACTTCATCCAATAAAACATAAAATATATCTTTATTCAAAGTCAATTCCAAATATAAAAGTTATAGCAAATTAAGTGAACTGTCATTCTGTAAGTTTTTATTCTTATTGTAGATCAAGATGCCAATCACAAAATTCTGTGTACTTGAAATATTAATTCCTAGACTTTTGCTTTAGCTTCAATCAATTGGAACATATATCAAATGACATTCTCAAGCCAAATATTAAATATCAAAGTTGTAGGGCATGAAGTGACTACCAATCTACAAATATTTATTTCATTTGGAATCCATCTCACCTAATTAAACATTTCCAAATCATCACATATTTTCAGCTTATTCCAGGACAAGAAGTTATACTAAGGTAGAGCAATTAAATCACAACTTTAATGGCTGAATTAAATTAAGCATTAAATATAAAATTTGTAAATATATCAGTCAATCATCGCTCTACAAAATTTCAGCTCAATTGAAGGTTGTTTGCTTAATCTGTCATTTCTCAAGCTAAACCATATCAAACTTACAGGGCTTCTAACATATTTTAATCTTTAACTTCAAGCACATAGAAAATCACCTTACAGTAATAATTTGGATTCTCTTAAAACATAGAAGTTGTAGATATTCAAGTAATCTAATCATCACCAAATTTTTATAACAGTTGGAGATCATTTGATATAGCAAAACTCGATCCAAACCCACTAATCTCCTTGCAAAATTTTGGACAGATTTCTGAACTCAAGATTCAAGCTACTAGAAAACCATTTTAATGATATAATTTCAAGTTGAACAAAATAAAAAAGTTTTAGCTACAAAAGTCCACTAAAATTCTGCAAAGTTTCAAAGTAATCCGAGTTCATTTGCATTTTGATTGCTTCAGGATCTGCTGGGTTCTTTCGAACTTGTGACTGCAAGTTGTGGAAGAAGTGCGCCAGTTAGTGTGTCATGACCTTGTGCTAGCTGGTTGGATGGAGTTGGGCAGGTCGCAGTAGCAGCAAAATCAGCTGCAGCTGCAGCAGAATGAGGTGCAGCTGCAGTAGAATGAGCAGAGTGAGTTGTAGCCGCAGAAACAGCTTCAGCAGCAGCTGCAATAAAAACATCTTTCGCAGTAGCAGCAGGGTCAACTGCAGCAGCTAGCCTGGGCTGGTTTGCACTGGGATCGAATGTTGGTGATCGGTTTCGCATCCCAGGTCTTAAGCTAGATTCGCTTTAGGTGGATGGACCTGTAGAAAAGCATTAATACAAAATAAATCCTTGCTGTCTCTAGCAGGTTTGGGCTTTCTTTGGGGGTATTGCTCTCCTTCTCCTTGCTAGTGGGATGGACTGGAGGAGGAAACAATAGTGAGCTTCCTTCTAGACTATTGGGATTCTGAATTCAGTTTGTTGGGGCGAATATCTTTGCCAGTGGAGTAGTGATCTGCAGCTATTTGGAAGTTTGCAAACTGCATTTTTTGTAATTTGGCTTCCTTCAATTCAGTGGTGGCAGCCTTCCTTTTTTGTTCCTACGGTTGGCGGTGTTGCACTGGACAGAATACGGGGAAGGTGTGCGTGTGACCTGCAACTTCAGATATGCCTCCTGTTGTGCCGTTTGGTTGTGTCTAGCAATTAACTCTTCCTTCGGCTTAAATAGTGCATCAAAGACTGCGCTAGTGAACTCGCACTCACAAAGTGTTGCATGTTCTCTTTAGGAAAACAACCTCAAGGGCATCTGTTATTTTCGCGTAATCCCCTCTCTTGAGCCATGAGAAGGTAGGAATAACATTGTGGCACATTCTTCACAGGAAAGTGACGAATTGAGGCTAAGCTTTCCTAATTGAGTTCAGGTTTTCCATCTCAAAGATCTTTGTACAATGCTGAGGTGGGGGCTTTGTTAGAATTAGTTTTGAGCCATATTAGGCTGTCCCTCTCCTCTCTACTAAGTCTAGGTAGTCTACCTATCCTCAACACCAGCTCAGGACCAAAGAAGTTTTGGAGCGTTTCTTGGTTCCAATCGCTATCCTCTTTCTTTAGGTTAATCTAGGTGTGAATTACACTCAAGTCCATCTTTTCTCTCATCCTTCATCTAGATCTCTTTTAGGATTTTAAAATGAATCCTAGGACACAGATGAAATTCATCCTTAATTTTTTTTTTAAATGTTAGATTAAACCAAGCTCTATTCATCATCCAAAAATCGTATGTATAGTGCCAATTTGTGTAACACTAATAACTCAAATTTTGGTTCATTTCAATACTCCTCACCTTAAGAAATATTGATGCATAAACTTGATGTTTATTTTGACATTTATACGTATAAATGATATCATAAAAATTATGTAAGATGCTTGTGTAACTTTTATTTAAATATTCATTGCTAACTCATGATATATATTTTTCTTTCAAATATCTTGCTTATTTGGACTCTTAGGGCTCGTTTGGTTTAGACTTCTTTTTAGCCCAATGCAAATTTCAACTATAAAAATTAAATTTATTTCACATCCAACACAAATATGAATATTAAAATAACTTTATTTCACATTTTACACACTTTCTAATATTAAATTATATTTCTTTTCTATTAAATTTATAAGATAAAATATTTTTTCATTGTCTAAAATTTAACCCTCAAACTAAACAAGGCCTTAGTTTGCCTACCGAGTCTATTCTAACGGTCTCCTTCATGAAATATGACAGGTATAGCATAGCACAGAGAGAACAAAGAAGAGAAGGTAATGGAGAATATATTAGTAATACTTGAGGTTATGAATTAAATGATCTTACAAGGCAATTCTAATTTGATGTAATCATATATTGAGATGAAAATACAATTTGTAATGTATTGTAGATAGCAAATAAAATTATAGTGGACTTAACAGGTAGTAGAAATTTATCTCTAATGTCTCGATCGTCAATAATCTGGACTCGATAATGAAAAAGTTAAAGATTTTTGACGGTTCAGATGTTACATGTTAATTAGCATTTACCAATTCAGGAGTGTACCGTTTGCATTTAAAGACTGTCTTCAATTCTGCTGTGATCATGCTTGCTCTACTCTCTTTTGCTCCGGTGCATTGTTTGTCTCCATCACCTCAATCTTGTATGTGTGCCTTAATTTCAGCAGTTATATTGAATTTCATATTGTTTTATTTTCTTGTTTGCGAGTGCCAGATTTTGCACTGCTGCTTCTTGCATACTGGCCATGCGGCCATCAAAGAATTCGACAACTTCTAGCACGATAGTATCCAAAATCAAATTTCATAGCAAGTTAGCTTTAAAAGAAATCATTGTATTTTTAAATGTTAAATAAATTATTTACAGGAAAAACATGTGAATTTCACGTCAAAAATATGCGAATTTGCGTAGGCTACTTCTGAAAGATGACACTACCCTTTTCATGTATTGTGCTTGTTTGCTATCTTCTTGAGCTTATGGCATTCTCTATTCATAGCCATCTTGGATGTGTATATTGCCTTGTTTTTGATGTAAAATTAGTTAATCAATAACATCACAATAGAGATATACTTTGTCACGTTGGCATATGATGAGCTTAGAGTATATTTACTACAACAATTGAGTGTAATGTACTTATTATTTGATTTGGTTATAATCTTATTGTTTTTTCACATTTATTTTTAATTTTTGTGTTTTGGATTTGCCACAGCCTGTTCAAGGATTTTCAAAATCCTTGTTTTTTTTTTTTAATGATGAATGCTTTTTAGGTTCATAGGAATTGTGGCAATTTGCTAGGCTTACTAAGTTATAATAATCTCAGCTACTTGCAGAGGCTGAGAGGCAAATATCTGACTCTGTAAAAGAAAATGCTGAACAATTGCAAGTTGATTGCAAGGATTCTGAAACAGTTGGTGACTGTCAAACAATAGTTGTAACTACTAGTACTCTCCCCGAGTGGGCACAGCCGCTTGAACCTGTGAAAAAACTACCTACCAATGTTGGGACTCGGATCAGAAGGTGCATCTACAGTGCTCTAGAGAAGGATCCTCCTGAATGGGCAAAAGAAATTCTGCTGCATTCAATCAGCAAAGAGGTCTACAAGGGGAATGCATCAGGGCCTACTAAGGTAAATTATTAATTGGTTGCTTCTTATTGTTTTTTGGTATTGCAAAAAGTTGTATAGAGACTGTTAGCTATGGATAGCAGTGTGTTTTTAACTTTGCATTTTTCTTTGTTTTTTGTCTTCCCTTTGTTTCCATTAATTTGTTTTTTCCTATCCTATTGTTGTTTGACTTCTGCTTGACCTTACTGATCTGCTATGTAATTAATCCTATAGTTTTGAGTCTAATTATTGGTACTTGGAATTTTCTCATTGTTTTGGTGCAGAAAGCTGTTTTGTTTGTGTTGGCTCAGGCAACTGCCGGACGTGTACAACAGAAGTCCATTAAGAAACCAAAGGAAAGAAGTCCTGTTTCTGTGTCAGATGCAATTATGAAAAAATGTCATTATGTTCTACGAACTGCTGTTTCAGCTGATGAATCAAAAGTATTTTGCAATTTAATTGGTACTTCCTTGCTGAATCCAAATGATAATGATGATGATGGTATTCTTGGTTTACCTGAAATGGTTTCTCGCCCTTTGGACTTCCGTACTATAGATTTAAGACTGGCTGTTGGGGCTTATGGCGGCTTGCATGAAGCTTTTGTTGAGGATGTTCGGGAGGTCTGAGCTTGAATATCTTTTGTATTTGAGTAATGTTTAGATTCTTTTTCTTTTTCTTTGAAATTTATTGATGTTTAAATTTTTTTTTCCACGAGCTCGATGCTGGACCTTGTGGTGGATCTTTATATGCTTTAGAGGTTTTGCTATAGATGAGGCTTATCTGCTTTTTCGTGTCTCTTGTTATGTGCTTCAATGCTCTTTGACAAGAATGCGTATCTAGCAAATATGTCTTGAGTACTATATTTGATTTGGCATTTCTTCTAATTGTTTTCCTGTATTTTATTCATTTGTAGATTACAAGAAGGAATTAAGGCTTATCATTTTTATCATTAACTTCACTTGAGAAAAACTTTTAATATTATTTGCTACATACTCTGAGTTGGTGTACTCTGATTGCCAATCATTTTACATGCTTTATCTTGTGTCTGAAAATAAAAAAAATGTTCCAATTATTTATTTATAATCTGTCTCCTCTGCACACAAAAAGTTTACATAGATTTAAGAACGTATGGGGGCTTTTCATTTTTGTGAAAAGCGTAAACCTGGTCTTGAACAAAGTTTTGGTTATGTGCCACATGTTTTAAGTAGCTGTAGTTTGGTTGCCAACTGCAGTCATTTATGTTTCTTTTGTATAATGTTTTTGTCTGCCAAGTTGAAATCTTTTCCATTGCTCATTTGATAATGTCACCCACATATCCCAATATCCCATGCACAGAAATTCTGTTCTACCATAAACATACAGAGGTCATGGTGTAGGTCTTCGATAATATTAATATAATTTGCTAGATAAAGATAGCTTGTCATGCCACATCCATCAAGGGTATTATTTGTAAAACTTTTGGCATTACAAATTTTTTTTGCTTTTATTTCTTATAGTCTATTCGATCTTCACTTTTCATTCATCTCAAAGCTTCTGTTCCTTTGTGGTAGTTAGCTACACTTTCTTTTACCTCTTTCTGCTTCGCCTTTCTGCTTCCAATTGGTGAACACTATTTTCTGTTTTCCATCACTGTCTTGTTGGGAAGCATCCTTTGATGAGGTTAATTTCTTGAAGTGACTTTGCCAATCTGAGTCATTTGATCATTGAGCAATGAAGTTTCTTTTAAAATTAAAGCTATCCTAGTTAGTGCGGCTTGTGGGACGACCACATTTCAATATGCACAGACAATATGTATTAGCACTATTTTGTGAATGCTTTCATTTTTTCCCTTACGTATGATGTGGATAATGTATTCTTACAGCACACGGATCATAAGCTAGTTTGCTATTGTTCCATTGCTAATCTGTACACTTCTAAATTCTTCTTTCTCTGTTTACCCTGCATGTTTAGCACTGTTTATTTGTTTGTAGAAAATATGATGATTGATTTGTCAAGTTTTAAATTGATTGCCTTGTGATCCGTGTGCTGTAAGAATCGGGAATTGGCAAACTATCCCAGACAATTGTTTTTTCGCAAATTCACGTGCACACATTTTTGGTACGAGCTTATTTGTTTTAGAGGAAGAGGACATGCTAGAATAACCCAAAAAGTGCAGTGGAAAATCTCATTGCATATCTTGAAACATTTTTCTGGGATTAACAAGATTATCTTCTTTTGGCCTGGGATTGGATCAATTGAAACTTATCAGTAATCTTCTGGTTGCAAATATTTTTTTTATCATTGCTGTATTTCTTGTTATATTCGGTGCTGTAGTGTTATGCCATTTGTAACTTCTGTCTATATTGTCAGGTTTGGCATAACATACGCTTGGCATACAGAGATCAACTTGAACTTGTGCAGTTGGTGGAAAAATTATCACAAAATTTTGAATCCTTGTATGAGAAGGAGGTTCTCTTCTGATCTAACTTTCCATTTTCCTACCTCAGACATCTTTTACTTTGGTCATGTTGTGTTTATTTTTATGCTTCATTTGACTGACAGTTATCCTGTGTGCGTATCTGGTGAATGTAGAAGATTTTTCATATTTAGCTCGGGTCGTGAAAGTCATAGGCTGTATCGATCTGGATTAACTAGAGCAAAATATTCATAGACCAAGTAGTTCATTCAATTATAAGATCATTTTATACTGATATCTCGAGACTACATTGTTTGAATTGTTTCAATGAATTGCTTTTGTGGAATTTTGGAGATTTTATTGGAAACCAAGAAATCTGCTAACATTATATATTTTTCCTGGGCCTTTAAATTCAATAGTACTGAACTGTATATTAGATTCTCTTTCATTGTTGTTTAATTTTCAATTGACTTTTAAAATTCTGGCAGCATTTACTTTTGGATTTCGAAATTCTGAAGTCACGCACTCATTCTCTTGCATCATCATGGGATGGCTAAAGTTTATTATCAGCTTCTTCGATGAAGTTATTCCAGAAGTTGATGATCCAAGATTTAATTTCTATTTTTCAAAAAAAGAAGATTTAATTACTAAACAAAATTTATATAGTTCATGATGCTAATTGGATTATTAGTCTGCTAATCTCAAATCAACGAAAGAAGATTCCTATAATTGTTGGATGTTGCTATCTATACTTTAATTGTTCTGCCATGAATTTGGTTATTATTTCTTACCCTTTTATATTATGTATTGTACTATATATATGTGTACTTTCTTGTATTTTCCAGTAGTATTTTTGTATGGGTAAGTGAGTGGACCTTCATGTACTTTGTAAGGATGCCTCTCTTACAAAATGATAGTGAAATAGATAGTGATATTAGCATGATCTAAACAAGATGGATAAAGTTGAGCAATGCATTTGGTGTATTGTATGATAGAAAAATTTAACTCAATTAGAGGTAAATTTCATATGACAGTGGTTAGGTCGGCAATATTATATGGTGTTGAAAGTTGACCTATAAAGTTGAAACATACAAATAAAATGTGTTGCAGAGATGGTGGTGTTAAGGTGAATGAGTAAGTATACATGAAAAGATATGATGAAAAATGAGTATATTTGTGAAAAGATTGAAGTAGTCTCAATTGAGGATAAGCTTGGAGAAAGTTGGCTTAGATGATTTGGACATATAAATCATAAATTGATAGAAACTCTAGCAAGGAGAGTTGAGTTATTTGATCTTTCCCATGTAAATAGAAGAAGAGGTAGACCAAAAAATACATGTTAAGAAACTATAAAGAATGATTTTATATACTTAGAGATGAATGAGGAGTTGTTATTTGATAGAGTGTAGTGGAAATAAAAGATTCATGTAGCCTCCCCACTTAGTACGATAAAGGCTTAGTAGTTATCGTTGTATATGTATAAGGATAAAATTCTATAAAAGTTTACGTGCTGCATTTACTTATGATGTATGTGTACATCAGATACATATACAAATAAATAGGCCCTTGCTACAAGCAACAAACATATGTCTATGCATGTTTCTGTAATATGTGTATGCATGTTCTTGTATCATTTGTTGATCTCTCTCTGAAGGTCAAATTCCATTTATTTTTAATGTTTCAGATCTTTGAACGGTCTACCTGATAATTAATTCACTTTAAAATCATTAAAAGTGGTTGCATACACAGTTTCATGCATTTTACGATCTAACACAAGAAATCATTCGCAACAAATGGCTAAGAATGCAGATTAAGTAAATTATGATATCCATGCTGATTGTATCTCCAAATCAAGGGTGCTTATACACAAGATTGGTAAAAAGCTCTGTTGGAACTTAGATTACAATCATCTCATTTTTATTTCATGTTAAGTTAATGAGCAAATGCGTCTTTGCCGGGTCCCAAGTCTTAGATGAGAAACGTAGATGGTTGCAATAGGCAGTCGACAATTAGCATAAAATTTATCGAATTAGTATGACATAAATCATTTAAGAAATTGCACTAAAGCTAGAATGTTTCCTGAAAGTAACTCACTGTATTGCTTGAATACAGTGAGAAGTGTATAAAGGTCGCTAAATCGGTGCTCGGGTGACAAGTGAGCAAGGTTTCTCATATCATGGACGGATGCAGGTAAAGAAGCTAGTCGAATAGACTAGGATAAGATTAGAGAATTAGAATATAGGTACTTTGATAGGCAAACTAATAGAGTTAGTGGACATTATGATTCATAGGAGAATTAATATTTTGTATCTTCAAAGAACAAAATAGGTGGGAGAGGAAAGCCAAAGAAATTGATAATTTAGGCTTCAAACTTTAATACTCTGGTAAGAATAGAACAAAAAATGGGTAAGTATATTTCTTGACAAGAGTTTGGAGGATTATGTAGTGAAAGTCAAGAGGAATTACGATAGAATTATAGCTTTAAAAATTGCTATCAATGGAATAACTATAAACATATATTCCCCCTAAATATGTTTAAATGTGAGTATAAAGAAAAGGTTTTGGAATGATTTAGAAGAGTTGGTACAAGAGATATCTCAGGTGGAGAGATTATTTATTGGAGAAGATTTAAAAAGATATGTTGGAAGTGTTGTTGAGGAATTTAATATCGTTCACGATATGCATGGTTTTGTTAAAATTAAAGAAGGTAAAATCATTTTGGAGTTTTCTTTAGCTTATAATTTTTTGATTGCTAATAGTTTATTTAAGAAAAAAGATAAAACATATTATCACGTATAAGAATGGGTCTTCAAGAACATAAGTTGATTATTTTTTTGTAAGAAAACGAGATCGCTTGGACTATAAAGATTGTAAGATCATTCAAAATGGATGCTTAACTACCCAACATTGATTAGCTGGAAAAAGAATTATAAGTCGAAATAGTACCCTCGAACTTTGGTGATGGAATCTAAAGAATAAGAATAAAAATATCTTTAAGAAGGTGGTTCTTGAATATGAGTAGTTGGACATTGAAGGGAAAGCTGATCTTATATAGTTGAGGGTTGCTAACTAGTGGGATAAAGGTCTAGTTTTTTCGTTGTTGTTAATTTAATGAGGAAATCATGATGTTGATATTAATCAATTAGTTGTCACCGAAGAGAAATAGGAGCGGTTCTCTTTTAATTGGATTATCGTAGAAGAGGGTAGAGCTAAAGCAGAAAGTGGGTGGAGAATGATTCTTTTCCTATGTGGAGAAAAGGTCATCTTTGTTTCTTGTCCTCTGTCTGCAAACTTGCAATGATGCTTCAGCTTAATTGTATGTACTGTGCCTGCATTTATGCAGGAGTTGCATGATGGTGATGTATTATAGAAATTTTTTGTATGGCTGTATTTAAATATTGAAAAAATGAGAAAGAACAACAGTATGAGAAAGAACAACAATAAAACGTAAGATAAAGAAAAAATTAGAAGAGAAAAAGAACTGGTGGGAAAACATTGCAATTAAAAGCAAAGAAGAGGAAAGGAGAGATTTCACTTTGTAAAATAGATTTTTTTTGGTTGAATCCTAAAACATTGAGCAATCAAATTTGGAAAGATTGAAATTAGATCTTACATATCATTTCATCTGTCAAATCTTGGAGTTACATGCAAATTTTCATCAAATGCTCCACTTTTTTTTCTCTAGAATTTTCATACTACCTCAACTTTTAACAAAATTACAGGGATTTGTACTACCGACAGAATAATGTCTAAACCTAATTGCAAGCAAAATTACAAATTAGCTAGCAAAACTAAATAAAAGTTTTTAACAAATCATTTAAAATGAAGAAACAACATTGTTTCTTAAATTTAATATCTTCTCTGGGGTATTATTTGGCACATTCTGGCTTTAAGAGGTTTTGAACTTTTTATGTGCAATCTTCTACTCAGGAACCTGTTTTGGGTCTTCAGTCTTTATTTGTATGAAGATAAATGAATCTCGGTGGTTTACTCCACCAATGGATATATGGTTTACTCCACCAATGGATATATACAATTTACTACTTACATATAGGTCCATAGATTGTTATGTAATTACATCTAGATTCTCAATGCGCCCCTTCATTATGGTGCTAAATATTATGAAGTCTCAATCTATTACAAATGTACACAATCCTAGTTTCACTCGAAGATATAGTTATTAAATCCGCTAACTGATCATTGGAGCTGATAAAAGAAAATGACTTCCTTGGACTTTCTCCCTGATGAAATGACTATCTCTATATGTTGTCCTTTTATAAAATATATGATTAGAGGGGATGTGCATAGTAATCTGGTTGTCATAATACAACTTCATAGTGTTAAATTGACCAAACCCTAATCCTTCATTAACCTTTTTAAGCTATACAAGCTCACATATCACTAGTTTAATTGCCTTGTACTTTGCTGCAACACTAATTAGATCTTGTTGCCATAGTTTGTTTCTTCTCCAAGATATTAGGTTCCCTTCTAATGGTATACACTCGCCTGATGTAGATCTTTGATCTCCTAGAGAACTTGCCCAATCAGCATTGTATATCCCATCGCTTGAAGATGCCAACAATCATGGTTTAAAAGTCCTTTTCAGGGGATTGCCCTAATATTTTTTTGGGATAAAATTGCCTTTAGATATTTGAAAACCTTTGAAGCTACTTCCTAGTTACTCTACCGTGAGACTCAAGAAACTGGATGTCAACGTCAAGTGTAGTTATTGTGCCAAATAATCGGTGATATTATCCAGGACCAAATATTAGCTCAATTTGTTTGCACGTCTAATTGACATTATGATCTGTAAGAGTGTCAAATGGTTTAGTGCCCTAAATATCTACCTTCTCGAGCATGTCTATGGCATGCTTCCTTTGTGATACATTCATTCCTCCCTTAAGCAGGCAAATTGAAGAGACATTTACATACATAACACTTCATCTCACCTTATTTACATATTAGCCTTTCATTTTTTAAATATAGCAATGGATACATCTTGTGTTTTTAAATATTACGCAAGATTTATTGTATTTTTTTTTTACACCAGATACACTTTGTATTTTTAAATATTACGCGAGATACCATGCATTTTTTAAATATTACTTTTGTTGTCTGTAAGGGGTAAGCAAATTACCCTAAACTCGAAACTCGCTCGTATTTAGATGTTTGTGACTTGAAGTCAACTCACTCGAAATAAAATCGATTCAACTCTTAATCGACTCAATATTCATGTAATAATATGTATGCAAGATTTTGGGATGTGTTATTATTTTGAGGTAATTCTATTTAGGTTTCTGAGCTAAAACCCACATTCCATGTAGGTCTATAAAAATGTAAATGTACCATTTGTGTTCCTTTCGCACAAATGTATTTTCATATGAGTCCTTTTAATGGATTCTGTTTGGTTTCATAATTAAGGGCTTGTTTGTTTGCAAATATTAATTTTGACAAGGTTAAAATTAAATTTTGGCAAAAATATTTTTTATTGAAAGTTGTAAATAATATAAAATGAAGTTAGTTATTATATTAGAATATGTGAAGGATGTTATATTAGTTATTATTTTAGCATGTGTATAGGATGTGAAATAAAGTTATTTTTTTATTTTGAGTTATGTGTATGATGTAAAATATAATTAATTTTTAATATTAAATTTATATATGATATGATATGCATAGTTAAAAATAATCAGGTTAATTTTAACTTAGCTAAACAGGCAGGCTAATATGTAAATAAAATAATAATTTAATTGTCAAACTTAGTGGAATCTATCAAAATGGGCTCATATGAAAAACATTTTGGGTGATGATGCCACTGACATTGGCAATAAGAAGATTCTCTCTTTCAGGATTTGATGTCCCGCAGAATACTAAGTGATTTGACATATTGTATGATATGCCAAACTCAATTAGTGCTAAACTTAATTTATCAAAGTCTAAGGAGACTGCTTTTGATCATATAGTAACCTCTTTAGTTTACATTCGACTTTCTTTGAGCAACAAATTCAAGTGGTTGCTCCATATAAACCGTCTTATCGAAGTCTCCATAAAGAAATTTGTTTTTAATATCAAGCTAATGTAATGGCCACTGGGAAACTGATACTAGAGTAGAAATAGATGTGTTGAAGCCATCTTGGGCACTTGAGAGAAGGTATTAATATAGTTGGTGCTACATATTTGAGTGTCCTTTTGCTATAAGTCTAGTCTTTAGATGATCTATTAAGCCATATGTGGAAGTCTTTAGAGTGTAGAGGAGCCAAGCCCTAGATGTTAGAGTGTAATGTTGATATCTCATCCATTATAGTTTGTCGCCACTTTGGACAAGACAATGCCTCTGTTAAAGATCTGAGAGTAGATATTGATGTCAGGGCAAAGTAGTTGGAGATAAGGCAACATAAGAAGTGATATAAAGGGTGAAAACTAGTTTATCGTCGAGTATCCTTTTTTAAAGTAATAAGATCAAGAAGTTCAAGGATAGGTAGAATTTAGGATTGGATAGGAATTTGGAAGAGCGGTGTACTTGGGATATACTGTAACCATCTCAAATTGAAGTTGTCTACTTTATACTTAAAGTGGTTTTCCTGCAAGTATTAGTGGTTTTGTATGGGAAGGAATAAATAAAGGCATAGGAACTAGAATACCTCTAAGATGGCTTCTGAGGTGGTTGGTTCACGAGTAAGGAATCACATCAGTTAAAACAAAGACTCAATGTAGTTGAGGGGAATAACAAGGATATTCTTTTAGGTGGTGAAGTACCCTATGAAGACACTTTAATGATCGATATCTTAGCTTATCCCGACTAGAGCACGGGAGATGGATGAAACAGGTTCAATTAAATGTACAGAAAGGTAGATTATAAGCATCATCTTTATTAAAGAGGATAGATAATGAGATTTGATCATTAAGGATAAAAGTGGGCATACGATTGACAAGGTAACATACTATGAGAACTTCATTAGCCTAATATTTTAGCAGAACCCCCATATGGAGTAGAAGGTATGTGCAACTAAATGTTTATGTATTTGTTTAACAACATTTTGTTTAGGTCTATTTAAACAAGAAGATTAATATAGTGTCTTCTGACTTGACATGTAAGTCTTAAAAGTATTTGAGAAATATTTTTCCACATTATCCACTGTGTATGACACAAATGCCAAAACGAAATTGTTTTTTAATTTCATCTCAGAACAAAAGTAAATATAAAACTAAGAGCGATATTTCATTAAGTTTTAATCATATCATTCTTGAATAGTTATCAATACAATAACAACAACAATCAAGCCTTAATCCCATTAGGTGAGGTCGACTATATGAATCTTTTATTTCTACTGCGCTTTATCAATTAATAAATTTTGATTTAAGTCTAAGTAATTAAGATCACACCTTATAGTTTTTTGTCATGCCTTTTTTGCTCTCCCTCATTCTCTTTGTACATAGACAAGATCCAATAATTCAATTTTTCTAATTGGAGCTTTAATCGGCCTACGATTTATATGTCCAAACCATCTAAGCCGACTATCCTCAATATGCAATGAAGGTTACAAAATATGTGAAATCTAATTTTAGAATTGAGATCACCAAGATCACAATGATCTAATTGAATTAAGGCAAATGCTACCAAAGCATGCTTATTAACCTGACTAGGGAAAGTAGACCTATAATGCTCCTTAGTTGACATGACAAGTGTGAATCTACAATGGAATAGTTTTGACGATAAGGGCTAAAGATGGGAATCACAGGCAGTTGGTAGAGTCCTTAGAACTCTTTAGTGTTTTAAAGATCGGACTAAACCAGCTGGTCTGATTGGTCTGATTATGAACTAGCTTATTTTCGATTTGGTAGGATGTCAAAACCAGATTGTACATTAGACAAGATCAAACCAATCCAATAGTAATGAATTAATTGATTTTCATGAAGGTAATATATATATGTTTTATTGATGATAATGATTAAATATAATGATTAAGTTAATTATTGTTAACATTTTATATTATGATATTATGATAAATATATAAAATAAAAGTGAATTATTGGTTCAACCGGTTTAAGGATTGGTTCAATGATCCAACCATGAACTAGATGCAACAGTGTTCTTAATCTGGTTTGGTTTGTGCAACATTGGGACTCGTGACCTATACCTATGCCAATCACCTTCCTAATCTGATACCATCTAAATATAAATGAATCTCGATGGTCTGCTCCATCTGAACAATGCAATATTTATGATTATTTTTGCGTATAGGCCCTTAGATTAATATGTTTGCTTTTCATGGTTTATGCTACATGACATTTGTAAAGTTCATTATGAATATAAGAACTTCAGCCAAGTATATGTTTATTCCATGAGTAAAAGTGGTGAAATGTATTATGCTTATTAATTTTTTTTATCATTGCTTGATTTCTAAGGAGCTTTTAAAGTTTTTCCTTTGAATCAATAACCATTAAAGGTGAAATCAAAAAAGAAAAACCATTCATGGTAATATTCATGTTAATTTATTTTGGAATATGAACATTTTTCGTTAAAAGGTTGTACGTTGTTTAGATGTTCATGTACACTCAAAACCACAGTCATTTACCAACCACATTAGTGTTTCAACAGTATTTATGCTTTCGTTGTGGACTTAAATTTAGTTTTTTTTGTTTCTTCATTTGATTTAGGAGTTTAGATTCTATGCTGTTTATTTTACTTAGTATTGTCGTGAGATTATTTTTTGGGCAACTTTGGATTCATTATACTTAAAGATTTATACTAATTTCTTATTTATTTCTATTTTAAAATATTAAGTTTCAACCAAGATTTATCTTGTTCCTCTTAACGTATTTACTACAAAGCTGTCCCAACTTAGGTTAGTTGAATGAAGAGGCCTTGCCCCCATTGCTTCTCGCCCCTCTGGAGGTGTAGTTCACATGAAAACGTCGAACATGTCCTTAATGATTATCAATTTATTGTTGCAGTGTTCTCTACTTTAACAAGTTTCAGACTTAGTGTTGGAAGACTAGAGAACATGACCTTAGAATCTTTGCCCTAGGAGGTGCATGAAGTGGAAGAGCACATGCAATCTAGACCTTTTGACTTTACAAACATCGGGTGACCGCAATCTCAGACTGCACGGCCTAGTAATTGCCTTTGGTCAGTAGCAAAACTATATAGGTTAGATTATAACCATACCATTCGAATGACCTTCATAAGATGAACGCTTTATCGTCCCATTTAGCGTCAGATAGTCTAGCAACAACCACCGAAAATCAGCAATTAACAGCTGAACAGTTCGGTCATGTTCAAACCATCTGACATGATCCTCCCACTAGTGATTTAACACCTTCTGTTTTAAAACCGGACGGTCTGGAGGACTACAACAGGCAATATCAACATATTACCAAAAGGTTTGGTTTCAACTAGATCGTGCAACCAATTGGAGAGGCATAATTTATTGACTTTGTTCAAATCAACATGGAACTGTCCCTGCCACCAACCCTATCGGCTTCTTGGAGTATGACCCAACTGCATCAAGGCAACGAAGGGCCATCATTATTATCTTTTTAACTTCTTTTTTCGCAAGTTAAACATCATACTTTGCGTGACCCGAAATGCTGGCATTTCAATCTCTTTAATTGCATTGTACCATGGTCCTAGGGATGTCCCAAGGTCCTTGGGGATGCCTCGTCGATGTCGCAAGGGAAATTCCCAAGCCTTCGCTCTGTGTTCTGTGATTTCCTCGGGGCGGCGGGGGCACCTTAGTGGTTTTTTTGGAGTTACGTAGACTAGGCATCTCATCCCAATGGATGCAACCACAAGGGTCCAGAAGAACTGAAAAAGCTTGCGCCGCTTGGCGACCTCTTGGAGACTTCGGGGGTCTCTGGTTCGCAGGTAATTTATTCCGAGATCTTGTGAGGAGATCCTTGGGGATGCTGCACCGACATCATAGGGGCTATCCCCAGGTCTCTGCATGGATTTCTTGCGATTTCCTCGGGATGATCCCCAGAGACGTGGGAGTCTCGCGGTTGATTCTGGTCTCTTTAACTTGTTGTACTAGGATTCCATGAGCTACCTTGGTTTGAGTAACTCCTTTCTTGCCTATTGGTATCTCTGACCCTCGGGTTAGATTAAAGTGAACTTTGATAGAGCAGTCAAAGAAAATGACTTTACGGGAGTTGGAATGGTTCTTGGAGACCACGTAGGCAACTTCTTGGCAGCTCAAGGCTTGAAGGTTTATGTTGAAGCGTTGAAAGTAGCAATGTGTGTCAAGCATTGAACCTGGCCAGCCAATGGGTGGACAGGGCACAAGGAGTTTAGTTTGAAGGCAACTCTTCAGTCATCATAGCAGGCCTCTTTAGAGCGACCAGAGGATGTGACATGCACAACACTTACCCTCTTTTTGTACATGTTTCATTTTCCTTCAGAAGTTGCATGTATATAGATTCGCCAACAAAGTGGTTGATTTCTTAGTATTTTTGCTTCCTTTGAGTATGTCAATTGGGACGAGGGTATGACCCTCCTAACTGTGTTCTTTGCCATCGTATTGCGTGTTAGTACTTCTCATAATTGCTTTTTGTTTTTTAATGCAAAATAGGTTAAGGCCGATTTTCAAAAAAGAAAAAATAAATTCCCTTGGGTGATTGAAAAAGGTGCTTCGTTAGTTTCTAAATTGGGTTCCTGGTGCTTGTAGTGGATTTGCTATGCAGCTTGATGATTTTTTATGAATCAGTCGAACAAAAGTTTTAGATCTGCTAAGGATTTTTCTTTATTTTTTTTTTGCTGAGATTTGAACTTGTCTACAGTGTAAGATAGATCAAAGGTTATATCACTAGGCCATAATGTCATAGATTAGGCTTGGTTTGTTTTTTGTTAAATATTGTCCTTTTGGATTTTCATTGCTTTTTATCATTAGTTCATATCAAATTTTATTTCATTACCTTCCTATGTCAACTTGTTTTTGAAGAGTTTTGCTACTTTAATTTGAGTTAGAGGTTTGTTGTATTAATAGTCAGTCCTTAGAAAGTTTTTACCGGTTGACATTGCAAGATTTAAGTGGTATAGATCTAACGGTCCATGTGAGTGTTGATAGGATTGAGGCTAACATGAATGGGAGGGATATTCATGTATTTTGAAGGTCATTTTTTTGTGTTTTATATTGTTTTACGGTCCTATAATGCAACTTAGAAAGATTAATAAATCAAAGGTGTGGCTGACGATAAGAATGAAATCTTAAATGCCGCTAAATAATGATCTGTTCATCAAATCTCTGATCAAACTTGGTGTGAGCTCATTTAACTAGGGGAGAGTGATATAGGCCTGAACGTGTGGTGATGATTTTTGATATACATGTTGTTACATAGATAATTCTCCATAACAATTATATTGAGGCATTGTTGTTTACTTGTTTTTTTTTCACTTGGACTTGTATCTTCAAAATTGTATGGCTAAGATTAATTAATTTCCTCAGTTTGGGTGCCAGTGGTCTTATTGTGAGCGACGCACGAATGCTTTATAGGATCCTTTGTTACATCAGTTCTTCTCCTTGAATGAAATGAAATTGGAAGGGAAATTCAGTCTTGTTTATAGTGCTTGTGTTGGAAATCTGCAGACTATAGAAGACCTTTTGACTTAGAGTACTTTCCATTCCATTTATTCGAATTTGTAGAACTAGGCAATCGCCAATTTGCTTGGATTTTGATCATTTTTGAGTTTCCATTCCTCCAATGCAAGGAGGGTGATTAAGCCGCCTTAATAATGATAATGTAGATGCATCAACGGAGTCTTCCTCCTTCATATGAAAAGATCATTCTGAACAACTGTGCTTGTAAAGTCAAAAGAAAGTGAATGTTTTCGTTTTTAGATGTATCTAGGGTAAGGTTAAAGATAGTTTCCTCGAGCGAGCAACAGTCTTTCTTTATTTTCTTCCTCTCGATCCTGCATTAAACTTAAGTACAAGCTGTAGGGTAAAAGGGTGGGGAGTGTAACCCGAAAAAGTAAATCCAATTTGAAAAGGGGGAAGATAAATATTTGAAATCTGCTTTCAAGCTGGAAAGAATAGTTCTATGAGACTCGTTGAGTTAAAAAAATTGGATCCTTGGAGGAGTACCTTAAAAAGAATGAGATTCAAGTTGGATTGAAGCAAGACAATACATTTATTGTAAGTTTGGTGATTTTAGAAAAGGGGTGATACCTTGCAATAGATGGGACAATGGTTCTATCACACAACAATGTTAAGTACTTTGGGTTTAACAAGGATGATGTCTATCAAGTTGAAGAAAAATTTAATATGTTTACTATTTGATGAGCTATTTATTATGGGATTGAGGATTATGTGGTTAAGTGGTGAAATATCTGTGAGCTCTGATGCTAACAAGGATGAGTGGGTATTGTGTTTGACTTTTGTTTATCCATTCTTTTTTGCTGATAACATTTCAAATTGAATTTAACATTTTTGTGAAATTTTGCTCATCTCATGTTGTCAGTTACTCCTGTTTTTGTTGAAAGGATAATAATTCCTGATCAAACGCCGTCTTTTCCCTTTTTTTCATGCTTTGTTTTCAAATGAATGCAATGTGTGTCATTGTTCTATTCTGTTGAGCATGTAACGTTGACCCAATAGATATTGTTTAGGTAATAATGTTGTTTGATTCTAGGTGCTGTTTTGGTTTATTAATGATTTTAGTCGACTGTAGGTGCTGCTTCTAGCTGAGAAGATTGCTGACCATTCTCGTGCCGAACCAGTTGGTGCTGAAACCCAGAAGGAATTGCAAGATATACTCTTTTGCCCAATTGAATTACCTAAAGCTCCTTGGGAAGAAGGAGTCTGCAAAGTTTGCGGTGTAGATAAAGATGATGATAGTGTTCTCTTGTGTGATGCCTGTGATTCTGAGTACCACAGATATTGCTTAAACCCTCCACTGGCACGGATTCCTGAAGGAAACTGGTATTGTCCTTCTTGTGTTTCGGTCCAAGATAAATTGCAAGAAGCAAGTCCAAGCGCTCAGTTATCCCATTCTCAGCCAAGAAGAATTCTTGGGAAGGGAAAACAGTCTTTTCATGATGCCTCATGTCAGCTAGCGTCAATATTGGAAGAAAAAGAATACTGGGAATTGGGTGTGGACGAGGTATATAATTTGCATCTCTCTTGTGTTCAGAAAATCTATTTGCATCCTCAAGGTTATGTTTCAGTTCTGATTACTTAGCAAAGGTTACATTACTTTTTGCATTAACATGGAAGTTGCCTTCCCAGTTTCCAAGATATTTGTTGAAGATGAACCTACTATATTGTGTTGTTTTAATGTTTGTCTGATTAAATATCATCAATGTTCACATGATAACAATTTGTGTCCTCGAATTGTTCTTTAATTTTAGCATGTACGGGTTGATTTGTATATTTTATTTAGTCTGTTAAATTTTATTTAGTCTGTTAAATTTTATTTAGTCTGTTAAATTTTTAGGTGATTTCCTTATTATGCAAGGTTATTTGAATTGCTTTATGACAACCTATTGGTGATGCCGAACAATGCGCTTTGATATCAAAACAGATGCAGAACGATACGCTCTAACACTAAAGTTGATGCGAGGTGATGAAGATGAGGTAACTAGGGTTTAGAGCCGGCTAGGCTTTAGAGGCTAAAGAAAAATATAAGAAAAAGTGATAGGTAATTAGGGTTTATAGGATTCTCAAGTAAGGTCCTCTATCATTACCTTTTAAAATATCGATCCCTTTCGAAACTCTAGGTTAACTTATTCCAAAATCAAATTTCATTTATTAAAAGTTCTCTAAATATGTACATAATTCAGTTTATTTATTGGCAAATAAATCAAAATAAAAAATAAAAAACTAGGCAACTACAACTCCAAATAATTATCCAAATGGTATAATTTCAAATAATTTAAAGTAATTAAATTTATCCATTTAGATGGTATTATCTAGTATGATTAAATCAATTTGGATGAAACTTAATTTAGATAAATCCAACTAATTTAAATCTGGAAAAATATAAATAATCTGTATCATCCATAAAAAGCATGTCATGAGATTTGATCTGAATCATTCATCAACTTGTTGTCCCCATCAATTCTCCCATGAGAAGAACTCGACTCCAGCGAGTTAGGGTCAAATTTATTACCGTGTATCTCTTTGGGGTCTTTAAAAATCTTGTCAATCAATGATGACTCCATTAGTATATCAAAATTACTTTAAAAAGACATTTTCACCAAATTAAATATTACTGGTATCTTGATTTTGAATAAAAATTGCCAAATCGTTAAGAATTATTTGTTTTGCTCTTAATTTGAATGAGATTTAATTAGCAAATACTCACATGTAGGATCACTTAAATAGAAATGTAGAAGGCTAAATGTTAATAAATACTATTATTGTGTCCTAAAAATCACTAAATCTGAAATACTGAAAATCACTAACTCTGAGATATTAAAAAAATGATAAATCTCAAAGTTTAGTGATAAAAATATAATTTAACCAATCAACTCAATTTCATTTAAAAATTTAAATCTCTTGACAAGTTTGAATTTTATATAAATTACTTTCATAAAAATTTGCATTTAATATGTAATAATTCTCATTAAATTTTTTGATTTCTACGCACAATGAATGTAAATGAAAATGCAAATGCCAACTTGACTTAAACATAGCTTCTAATATGCAGTAAAGAACCATAAAGAAATTAAATGCATGCAAATTCTTTAAACAGAAACCTAAAATCTACCAACTTAATAATAGGATTATTCATATGTAGATAGTAGGCATTAGAGAAAAGCATAGGCCCCCTAAGAGATGCTAGGGAGTCTTATAAAAATAACTCTTATAGACTAAGTTTTAGATACTTCAATAAGAACTTAGTCGTGCTCATGCCTAATACGTTTTGGTTTATTTTGTTGCTTCTTTTTCTTCGGCGATTCTCTAGTTAATGTTTTTTTGTAGGTAATAAATTCAAATACTTTATTATTCTCATCAGATTGTTAGATCGGATATAACGTTGTGATCATGATCAAGATTAACAATCATCTCAATGTTCTTGGTATCTTTAACTTCCAAATTATCATGCTCAATAACATAAATTTCATCCATACAAATAAGCTTCTCGTCATCATCATCAACTAATAGAGCATATAATAAACCTTTCTCTAAAATCTCTATTGTGGTTGTCTCCATTGGAGATATAGCCTCATCTTTGTAATTGATAGATCCAATCTCCTTAACTGATTGGAGATATAGCCTCTGCTTTATAATCTCATTCTCAACTTGATCAAGCTCTATGATTTTCTCCTCACTGCTTTCCTTAATTTCATCTTCATTCTTTTCATATTCTTCTGTCAATTTGGAATCTGCTATGTATATCGAAATTGTCAAAGATTTTGATTTCTGTTCTTTAATTACTACAAAAACATTAGTGGAATACTGAATGTTGTCCTCACTCACAAGAGGCAGACTGGAAGAACAGATGAGAGTATCTATGTGACAACTTTTTTGGTCCTTTATGTGAAGTGAAGTAGGAGTAGTGACATGTGTAATAGGTTTCATAATAGAAGATATAACACTTATGAAAATCTGACTATTTTGTGCATTAGTACGCTTGGGCGCTAACGTCTTCTATATTCGTCGTGAGGAAGATGATTAAAATAAATAATGAGAACATTTTTTTTCCCTGAAATCACCTTACGTTCATTTCAAGTACTAATTAAAGATGGGCAAAGGCCGTGATGATCCTCAACTCCACTGATATAAAAATCTAGCTGATCAAGAAGCATTAATTTCACGAATTTAACCTTATCCATGTCGATTAGATTGTAGTGATCAAAATAACAATTGAATTTTGCTTCCCATTTTATATATGATTTGGTGTCCAAATTGCCTAAAAATACAACAAATTGGGTATTCCATCATTTTTAATGGTGTTAACCTTGTAGAACCTGTATGGTTTCATTTAACATCGAAATTAGGGGGTCTTTATTACTGTATCGCAAATCTTATTGATGCGCATATGGGTAGTAAGAATATGAGAAATCATAACTAATTGATCAAAATAGAGTTGGTGGGACATCTAGAATTCCTTTGTGACGTATGAAATGAGAAACAAAAATGGACACTATAGGATTCTTAATGAAATGCAAAATAAAAATATTCCAACCTAATGTAAGAAAATATGACACCTATTGGATGCAAGATAAATATAAAACATTGTGAATTTGAGATCAACAAATTTAATTAATAAAAGTATCTCAAATAAATATAAATATTTTTTAAATTTAATTATTAGATCAATCAAGATAATTTTCAATCCCACAAATTAAACCAAATATTTTGTAAATTTAATATTGAGATCAATAAAGATAATTTCCAATCTCACAAATTAAACCAATTTAGGATTTAATTTTGGATTGACAACAAATAAGAATTTACTAAATTGATTAAAAGTGTCACTTAAATTCAATCAGATAAGGTGTGTTTAGAATTATATTGGGTCTTTCTCAAAATATCAACTTGCAATAATTTATTCAATAAAAAATTATCGTTCACATAGTCAAGTAAATCAAACGATTTAGATGAATGATAACTTTAATTAAAATTCAACTTGTAATTATTTAATTCAGATTGAAAATTATATCTAAATTAGGGAGTTTCAGAGAAAAGATGGAGCGTGGTGTCTCGATACAATACACAGAAGTGTCTGCAACACATGGTTGTGCAAGCACAAAGGGGGCAGATGCGGAGTAGAGTTGAGCATTGATAAGAATGCAGGCACTTGTGGAGTGCGAGGGCGCCAACAAGGGAGGTAGCGCGAGAACCGGTTAGCAAATGGTATGCGAAGTTGCAAGGCGGCGAGGCAGTGCTGGGTGAGTGGTGACCAGGTGCACTGCGCGTTTCTTGTTAGTGCTGGAAAGTGTGTGGTTTGCTCGTGTGGGCTTGGCTCTTGCAGGTGGGCAGACATGTGGCTCAAGCATGCGAACAGGGAAGTGAGGCAAAGTCAACGGACGCACAGGGAGGGCTTGGGCTTGCGTGAGAGGTTGTGGAGCATGGGATGGGCCTACTCTCATAGACCTTGCTTGCGCGTACGAGAGTGGGACTGTTTGATGTGGGTTCACCCGGCTTGGGCTTGCTCTTGGAGAGCTTGGACTTGTGTGATGTGGCATGGGGGTGGGTGTCGGCGGGTTGATTGGGGGCGATGGCAAAAGCAGAGGCGGAGATGTATGATGTTGCTGACAGTGGTGAAGGTGAAACTTGACTTTGAGGCAATAGAAGCGGAGGTGGAATTCGGTGATTGAGATGGCAAGGCGGAGGCGGAGGCGGAGGCGGAGGCGGAGGCAAAACCTAGCTCTGATATCCAAATTGATGTAGGACAACACGATTTGATATTAAAACTGATGCGAGACAATGTGCTCTGATACCAAAGTTGATGCGGAACGACGAAGATGCGATGGCTAAGGTTTAGAAGATCGAGGGCAATATAAGGAGCAATAGTGGATAGTTAGGATTTCTAGGATTCTCACCTAAAGTCTCTTACCTTTTCCTTCAAGAATATCGATCCCTTTTGGAATATTGATTCTTTCTTGTATCCTTAGGTTAAGCCATTATAAGATCAAATGCACACAAAGCAAATTTCATTTATTAAATTTTTTTGAAATATGTACAGGCTTCTGTATATTTATAGACAAATAAGTAAAAATAAAAAATAAAAAATAGATAATTACGACTCTAGATAATTATCTAAATAAGATATTTCCAAGTAATTTACATTAATTAAATTTATCTATTTAAATAGTATTATTCAATATAATTAAATCAATTTGGATAAAACTTGAATAAATCGAACTAATTTAAATTAATATATATATATATATATAAATAATCTACATTATCCACAAAAAAGCATGTCATGAGATCTGATCCAAATTGTACATCAGCTGGATATCCCGATCAATTGATTGAGTTGACGATTTAGTAAAACTATAGCACAACATTCACGGGGCCTTTGGTGTTATGTTATTTTGGTTTGATAACATCTTTAGAAAAGTTTTTAAAAAATTATAGAATTGTCACTCAAAATATAATATCTAGATGTCATAATATTTCGATTGATGTAACATCGAGACAAAATCAAACCAAACGCCCCTTCAAATAAGTAGCTACATATACCACTTGATGGTATGCGATTTTCATGATATCTGAATGCTAATTTGTGGCACATTGCCTTGTGTTGGACACGAGCATGATGAAAATGAGAATGTTGATCATGTTGTGTTGTTACAATGAGACTGATGTGGTTACGGTTAATCAAGCCTGCATTGAGATGTTAATTGCATCCAATGTTAAAAGCGCTAGTAAGTTTGAAGCAATTCATGAATGTAAGAGGCTTTAGCAAATATCATGAATAGGCTAGTTCATGGGGATTTCTTTATTGCAGATGATTTACGTCAGGTTGTGCCATGATCTTCCATAGGTCATTGTAATCTTTTTTATTATTTCAACTAACTTTAAGTTGATTTAGTCAAGTCTGTTATTTGTTTTATTTAATTAATGCTAATTATGCTGATATTGTTATTCCCAACATCATTTGTGATTCTTCTTGGAGCATTTACCTTTCTATTAATAGAATTTGTAATTAACCATTTGAAGGGGACCTGATGAATGAAAATTCGAGTTTGAGTGCAATTTGATTAGTGACAGGACCAATATCTTGTTGAAAGGAGGGTTTGGAATCTTAAACAAGAATCCCTAAGGACTTGTTATCTTGAAAAATGGGGAAAAAAGAGAAGAAAAGATATGTGAAAATCCTAATTGATTTCTGTGGCAGATCCTAGGTGCTCACTCAAAAACTGAACTTGTCTTCATCCGTCCCATATTTGTGGCCTATTGCTTGCATCATTGACTCATGCTATATGTCTTCTACGGATTCCCCCATCTTTCCTGTCACCATCTTAGGCCCAAGAAAAGCATGGGACTTGGTCCCAAATTTCCTGTTGGCTCTTCTTCCAGAAGTCATCCCACCAGGCCACTCGTGAAGGCCATCCAACAAGTCACCATGTACAGAACAAATAACAAGCCATTTTTTTAATGGTGACATCAGCACAAAGTTCCCTGCTCAGTGCTCCAACTATTCTCCTTCACATTCTTAATGTAAGGCATAATTCTTGTGCCTATATCTTTGTTGCTAGTTAAGTAATAATGAATTGAAATTATTTCTAATATGGATTATTTAATTTAACTCTAACTGTGAGGTCGAAAATTTAACTAAGAGAAATTACTAGCAGGTCCAATTTTGAGAGTTCGGGACCTAAAGCACTAGATCTGATTTAACTGTAGGAAATTGATAGTCTACTTTAATTTGGTAAAATCCTAATTTACCAACAATCTGTTTTTTTTAATCTTAAATTGCATTTATTTTCTAGATTTTAACTTCCTTGGTTATCCCATGTTTGTTCTCTCAAATTAACTTTCTTTTATTGTGATAATTGCTGATTAGTTCACTTATCTCGAAATATGCATTTCATATCTGCACCTGTCCATCCTCAATTTTGATATTAGAGCATTAGGTGGGATTTGGGCATGTTGTTGGTATCTTGTTTGGAATTTTATTTTTTCATCATCCCGTGTATTTTTTTGTTTCGTTGGTTTATTTTCTTAGTTTGAAATGCACAATCTTTTTCCCTGATTCCAAGTTTATATTGTCCCCAAGAAACATCTGCATTTGGAATAAATAACAAAGTAAAAGCTTCTTTGAGAAATATCTTGTCTAGGTTGGATTGTATACAGTATAGATCAGATGGTGACACCCAATATTGAGCACACTTGCTGGAGGAAGTCAGTATTAACTAGAGAGATTGAAAGAGAACCCTAGGAAGTATGTAGGAACTCGGAAGCCTGAGTTCTCATATTTTGATGGATGGATGAACCATAGGACTAGGGTCTTGCATGGACTATTACTTCGAGTGTTCTGATTTCGGAGAATCTAAGAATTATGCAAGCTAATGTTATAAAAAAAAAAGTTTATGCAAGCTAAGTAGTACCTCATGTGTAGAGAATCCTCATTTCCAGGGAAGTTTGGGTCTAATTGTGCCTTGGGATGAGCTTGAATTAAAATTAGGATAGGCATTCTTCTAGTGAAATTACTGTCAATCTATTTTTGAGAGATGCTAGTATGATTCCTGAACTCTTATACTTGATTTAACTAAAGGAAATTGACATCCCTAATCTAATTTACTAAATCCCATTTTTCCAATGATATGATTTAGTTTAAATTGCATTTATATGTTAGATTTAATTTTTTCAATTATCACATAATTGATCTGTCAAATTAATTTGCTTTAATTGTGATAGTTGTTGATTAATTCACTGATTTCTTCTCGTGTCAAGCTTTTTAATCATTGTTGGCTGTCTTAATCTGATGGTTGTTCTTGGATTGGATAATGAACAAATAGTCTGATTGAATGTATTCTATTACGACTCTCTACATTCTGAAATTACTGTATTCTTGGCTGATTGATGTTGTTGTCTTATTTTCCTCGAGTGCAGAGAATATTTTTGCTGAAGTTTTTATGTGATGAAGTACTTAATTCTGTTCTGATTCGTGAGCACCTTGAGCAGTGTGCGGACCGATCAAATGATCTCCATCAGAAATTACGTGCTATGACAAATGAATGGAGAAATTTAAAATTTAAGGAGGAAATATTAGCATTGAAAGCTTTAGAGGATTATGCGCAAAAACCAATTGGAGTTGATGGTACTGCAAAAGAAGATGCGATAAGTGCAAGTCTTGCAAACGATGGTAGATTGTTGGAGCAGCAACAAAATTTATGTAACAAAATGCATTATTCCTCAAACATTTCTGGGAGTCCTCTCACAGTATTACCCATGCATTTGGAGGGTCCCCTTGAGGAGAGTGGACAAAGTGATACTTGCATTCGTGTGAGCCAGTTGGTGAAGATTGCCACTGAAAAACATGCTAATGGTAATATGTCCAAGACATGTCCTTCAAGCGGTATGAGTATTGCTGATTGTGCGGCAGCAACTGATATTGAGCATAGTTTTGGTGAAGTGGCAGTAAATAGTAACCTCAACTCCGTGGTACATTCCTTTACTTGTGATGAATTAAATTGTAATAAAAGATCACAGGCAATTCCTTCAAATCAGGATAATGAAGCATTGGAAGATGTTATGCGTGGAATTGAACATGAACAGAGTGTGAGGAGTCTTAATAATGATAGTTTGGATGAAAGAAATAGTTTTAGTGCAGAAAAGAATGGAAGCATGCTTTCCAACGCAGATGCAGTTCATGGGCCCTGTTTTTTGCGTGATAATAATGGGAAGACAATTCTTAGTGAAAATGGACTTTCTATACCCAACCATTATGGAGTTGACATGTCATCTCAGAACTTGCTTACATTTAATCAAAATGCTGCTTTACAAGGCAACCATATGAGTATCAATTTCAGTATGTTTGAGACTGATTTTGACCTGGAGATGACTTCCTTGAGAAAGGAACTTTTACAATTGCAGGAGTCCATTGCCAATATTGAGTCTGAACTTATGATGACATCAATGAGGAGGGAGTTCATAGGGAGAGATTCACTTGCTCGTTTGTATTGGATTATTGGGAGGCCTGGCAAACGTTCATGGCTTGTGGTTGATGGAAGTATAATGCAAGAAAGAAGGCAGATGAATCAGTTAAGGGCCTTTGAATGTAGTTCCAAAGGTTTACGTTATAGGGGTTGTGCTTCGATGAGAAAAGCATCTTCAAGCTTGTCTCCTGCTCATGACACATGTGGATGTGATGCGAATGTGACCTCATGCATCTCCTCCCCGTTTGTTATTTTTGAATCTGACTTGGAACTCAAAGAACTTCTTGGCTGGTTAAATAATAGTGATCCTGGAGAAAGAGAACTGAAGGAATCTATCTTAATGTGGCAAAAACTTGGGTTTTGTCAAGGGAAGAATCACTTTTCAAGTGAACCTCTGCTGACTTCAAAACCTTCCATTTGTGAAGAACTTGTAGCTCCTACCTCTTTAAACACAAAAGCAACAAGCATTCTTGAAAAGAAATATGGTCCATTTTTGGATAATGAAGTTGATGAAATTTCTAAAAAACGTGGAAAGAAGGCTAAATCAAGTCATGGTGAGAGAATGTACAGATGTGATTGTCTGGAACCTGTATGGCCTTCTCGCCTTCACTGTCTCTCCTGCCATGAAACATTCTCCACCCAGCAAGAGCTTGAAGGACATAATGGTGGAAAAAAGTGTACATCTGGTAATCCTGCAGATGAGATCAAAGAAAGTGATGACCGATTAAAGACAAAAGGAGTAAGATTGGAAGGTACCATTGAAAAAGAGCATACTGATGCTTTAGACAATCCAGAACCAATTAACAATGTAAAATTTGAATTTAACCATAAGGTGTTCAACTTTCAAAGGAAAAAATGTCCGTATGATCTCAACGACATTAGTAAAAGCTTCATTACAAATAGCTCTAACAAAGAGTTTGTGAAAGAAATTGGACTTATTGGATCAAATGGGGTCCCTTCCCTTGTCACAGGTTGTTTGATGCTATTTCCTGATCCAACTCTTATACTTGGTCAAAGTAAAAAAAAGCATAATGATGAGAGAACTTCAACACAGATGGAAGTAATCAGGACAGATAGGAATACTGTGAAAGGAGCTAGAAACAGCATTTTACTGGTGCAGAATGGGCATGCTGATAGTCAGGTTGGCCATTTATTGAGAAATGAGGGATATGTTTCAGATTTTATGGAGATTAAAAATGCTGCATCTGCATCATTTAGTAAATTAGAAGCCTCAAAAGTATGTCAAAATTGGAAAATTCCTGAGAAGTCACTGAGACCTCTTGTAGGAAAGATATCTGAAGTTGTAAAACGGTTGAAGATGAACCTGCTTGATATGGATGCTGCTCTTCCAGGAGAAGCTATCAGACCTTCAAAAGCAAGCCTGGTCAGAAGATGTGCATGGCGGATGTTTGTTAAGTCTTCAGTATCAATATTTGAGGTATGCTTGATCCCTGTTCATTCTGAAGTGTTTATGTTGAAATGTCTACTAACTCACCATTTCTGTAGCCTTTGATGTGATGGACACTAATCAATTTTGCATCTGATACATAATTTGGAATATATCCTATGGGAATAATGGCCGTGAAACTTCAACTTCTTATTTATAAATTTTACTTCTCACTATGTAATTTTAAGCTAGCAGCATGTGCCTACTATTATACAGTATTCAATGATTTGATTGTGTTTTAGTAGTGTTGAGGTAGACGGTACTCAAGACATGTTGAATTCATGCATTGGATGGGTGCTGCCTCAGGTTCATGATTTGGTAGTTCCTACGGAGCTTACCAAGCCGTTATGGCTCTCACGAAGCACATGGATTGAAATTAACACTAAATTTGATAGACCTTAAGCTGTAGTTGAACCCTGCGAAGAGAGAAGAAGAGGAACCAAATGATGAGCAAGTATACAAATAATAGAAAAAGAAGGTAGGAACAGAGCGATGTAAAGTAGTTTAGAGAGATTCTTCTATGTCCACTGACTGAGTCAAAGCAACAAATCCACTAAATAATTAATAGGGAGTTCACTAAAGGTGATTACAATGATAGTGAAAGCATGAAAAGGGTTACAGTAGATAGAAACAAAACTTCTAGGCTAGATTGATCATTATGTGAAGGAGAATGTCCCTATATATAATTGTAGGAGCGCATTGGTATGACTTGGAGAATTGGTTTTTATTAGAGATTTGGGAAGGCAATGATGGCGATGATGATGTTGAAAATTGAAATGGCCAATTTTTTGTTTTGATATGGAAGGGATCTACTTGATGTTGACATTTAGAGGTACAAATGGTAAATTAGCAAGATGTCGATTGTTAAAGGAGCTAATGATGTAGCCATTTATGTTATGGACTGGATGGTGTGGCCTTTATGTACTAATTAGTTGATGAAGGAAATTAGATGAATTTCCTTAAGTCATTGAATAGAAAACATCGTTATCCGAGTTGCAAGGCCATAAACTCTTTGATGGGGTTGCCAGTGATATAGGGACGATAGGAGGCCCCTAGGATGGGTTGTCTCTAATCGAAGGCTAAAACTAATAAATTCCAGAAGAACCAACTGAGAATCAAGCGATGCACACTTTCGGTGCCATCGAGGTAATATTTTGCATCCTCTTTCAGATTTGTTGGAATAGGTAAAAGATGTAGTGGAAGAAGAAGAAACATGGTCTTCGGATAGCATTGTCTTTGTATCCTTTGAATTTGTTGTTGAAATGATTGAACTTAAAGAATCGGCATTGTCGATGATCGCGGTAGCCAAGCCTTGCTTGGAGATGCTCGCCGATGTGGTGACGAGGATGACTACTAATAGAACTGTTCTTGCCCCGAATAGTAATTATACAAAATGAAGAGTCAGAGAAATGAATTCCAACATTACTGCAAAAGGTGCCATAGTAAAGCTCCATGTTGTGGAGAAGGAAGAAGGAGAAGATTGTCCTGGAAGCTCTAGGAGTGTGCAAGGCTTTGAAGAGGTTGTTACGAGAGATTCTATCAACATTACAAAAAGCGGGTATTCAGCCCATAGTCAAGAAGGTTGAAAAGAGGGCAGCTAGTAAGCCAAAAACTTTGGCTAATGTGACCTTTGAGGTTCCTTCGGTGGGGAGGCCTGAATCCTTAGAAGGTTTGATCTTTACTACCGAGGTGATTAGTAGAGTGAACCACATAAATTTTTTCGAAGCTAATAAGGAGAGTCCCACCTACATCGATCATTGTCATGATCAGCTTACTGAAATTATGGTACATATGGCTAAAATGGCCCAACAATTGAAGGTTGCTTAATTTGAATTCCATTGACGGCTGAATAGGTCTAGGGCTAATTTTTATAGATTTTTTATATCAGAATGTGACCTCTGAGAATAGGGGTATACAAGTTAACCACCTAGAATCGATCCATGACTGCTAAACAAAATGAGTCATTTACCAAGTAAACTAGGCAACCATCTTTACCCACCTCAACCAATCTTAGCTCGGACTTGCCAATAGTCAATACTTTACTTCTTTTCCTATGACAGCTAATTAAAACTAACACGGCTTGAATCCCTTATCTTTGAGACTATCCTTAACCCTTAGGACTCTAAAACGTCATGAATGCCCTGGTTATCACAATTCTCCTTATCTTCTAAGAATTTCGTCCTCGGAATTAAGTAAAAAATTCTGGATTAAATTTCTTCATTTCATCTTCAGATTCCCAAGTTGCTTCTTTTTCAATCTGATTACTCCATAGAACTTTAATCACAAGAATATCGTTATTTCATAATTGGTCAATGGTTTCTCCTTATAACTCAAGTTGGATTGGATTTTCATCTGTTCTTGCTCAAATTTTATCACATGTGATGGATCTGAGGCATATTTCCTCAACATTGATACATGAAAGACGTCATGAATGCCAGATAATTGAGAAGGTAAAGTAAAATGATAGGCTACTGTACCGACTCTTTCCACTATTGAGAAAGGTGCAATGTACCGTGGTTTTAATTTACTAGCCTTTCCAAACCGAATCACTCTTTTCATTGGGCTAACCTTTAAGAATACTTAGTCATCCATTTGAAATTCAACTTTTTTGTGATGAGCATCATAATGTTTCTTTTGCCTATTTTGAGCTGTTAGTAGTCTTTCTCGTATCTTCTTTATCTTTTTGATAGTTTCATCAATCAATTGTGGACTCAATACTATTTGTTCACCACTTTCATACCAGCATAAAGGTAATTGGCATTTTCTTTGGTGCACATCTTCATATAAGTCATTCCAATACTGGATTGATAACTATTATTATATGCAAAATCCACTAACGGAACATGGTTTTCTCAATTACCACCAAAATCCTGTACACAAAGTCTTAATAAATTTTTTAAAGTCTGAATTGTCCTTTCTGTTTGACCATCCGTTTGTGGATGAAATGTCCTACTAAACTTTAATTTTGTGCCAAATGCTCAATATAATTTCTTTTAAAAGTGAGATGTAAACTTTGGGTCTCAATCTGAAATGATTTTTTATTGTTAGAACACCATGAAGTCTCACTATTTGTTCTACATACATCATTGCCAACCTATTAGCAGAATTTGTAGTTTTGATTAGTAGGCAATGTGCTGATTTTGTTAACCGATCAATAACTATCCAAATTGTGTCATGTCCTTGTTGAATTTTAGGTAAACTACCAAAAAAATCTATTATTATTTCGTCCTATTTTCATGTTTGGAATAGGTAGTGGTTGAAGTAATCCACTTGATTTTTGATGCTTAATTGTCACTTACTGGCATGACAAGCAATTGTTTACCACTTCTATTATATCTTTCTTCATACCAGGCCACCAAACCATTCCTTTTAAATTGTTATACATCTTGGTTACACCAGGATGCACTATATATTTGGAACTATGGGCTTCTCTCGGCAACTTTTGCTGAAAATCATTTACCATTAGTTTACATAACCTTCTTCGAAATTTCAGTGCTCCTTGATCATCTAATGTGAAGTTTGAATGCCCTTCATTAATTACCTTTTCAATGTTCTTAAGATTTGGGTCTTCACTTTGTTTATAGATTATTTGTTGTATCTAGTCAGGCTGCACTAATTGTGCTAGTGATAACCGTTCTGTTTCAAATACTAGTCGTTGCTCTTCCTGGTCTAGTATTAATATATTTAAATTTACCTTTTTGCTCAAAGCATTTGCTACTACATTTACTGATCCGGATGATATATAATCTCTAAATCATAATCTTTAATTACTTTAGGCCACCATCTGTCTGAAGTTCAGTTCTTTTTGAGAGAAAATGTACTTTAAGCTTTGATGATCTGTATATACTTCGCATTTCACTCCATATAAATAGTGATGCCAAATTTTCAGAGCAAATACACTTGCTGCAAGTTCTAAATCATGTATTAAGTAATTCTTTTCATGTGGTCGTAGTTGGCAAGAAGCATATACTATTACTTTTCCATGCTGCATTAAAACATATCCCAATCCTTGAAAAGATGCATTACTATAAATTTGAAATCTTTCATTACCTTCTGGTATAATTAGCACTGGAGTTGACACTTTTTGAAAACTTTCTTGACAATCAATCCACTCAAACTTCACTTCTTTTTTAGTTAATCTAGTAAGTGGAAGTGCAATATGGGAAAAATCTTTGACAAATTTATAATACTACCCAGCTAATCTCAGAAAACTTCTAACTTCTGATACACAAGAAGGCTTAGGCCACTCAATTATAGCTGAAATCTTTTGTGGGTCTACTGATACTCCTTTTGCTCTGATTACGTATCCCAAAAAAATAACATGATAACCAGAATTCGCATTTGGAAAACTTAGCATACAATTGCTTTTCTCTCAACTTTTATAGTATCAAATGCAAATGCTTTACATGCTCTTCCCGACTCTGAGTAGATTAATATATCATCAATAAAAATAATAACAAACTGATCTAACTAAAGTTGGAATACTCTATTAATCATGTCCATAAAAACTGCAGGAGCATTAGTTAGATCAAAAGGCATTACTAAGTATTCGTAGTGTCCATGCCTAGTCTGAAAAGCTATCTTCGGTATATCTTCTTTTTTTACTTTTAATTGGTAGTATTCTGATCGAAGATCTATCTTGGAAAATACTGATGTCCCTTGTAATTGATCAAATAAATCATTGATTCTTAGCAATGGATACTTGTTCTTAACAGTTACTCGGTTCAGTTTTCGGTAATCTATACACATTCACAAACTACATTTTTTTTCTTCATAAATAATTCTGATGCCTATCAAGGTGAAATGCTGGGTCTAATATACCTCTTATCTAACAATTATTGCTACTGAGTTTTTAATTTTTGGAGCTCAGTCACAGCTATACGATAAGACATCTTTGAAATTGGTTTAGTTCCTGCTACAAGTTCAATAGTAAATTCAAATTCTCTATCTGGTGGTAAATCTTCTGTGAATACATCAGGATATTCGTTTATTATTGGTGTATCTTGTAGGTGTATTGCCTCAATTTTAGCATTTAACATCATGACTATATAAGCAGCACATGCCTTTCTCAATAATTTATGAGTTTGCAGTTCTGAAATTAGTGGCACATTCTTTCCTTCACCAAGGAATATTAGGTTCGATGATTCATGAACACGAATTTTAACTTTCTTTTCATAGCAATTTATGATCACTTGGTACATAGACAACCAATTCATGCCTAGGATAACATCAAACTCAAAAAAGGGTATTACAATCAATCTAGATTCAAACTTCCAATCTTTAATTTCAATAAGCAACACAACACAAGTTTTCACCTCTATTGTTGTACCCGTAGGCAATGTCACATGAAGAGGTTCATCTAGGTTGTGAACTTCTAATGATAACTTCTTTACCAAATCATTTGCAATAAAAGAATGAGATGCACCGAAGTCAAATACCACAACTACAGGTGAATTATGTAAGATATAATGTACCTGTAATAACGTCTGGGGACTTTTGTGCCTCCTGCAGCGTAATGGCATAAACGCGGGGCTGTGCGCCACGCCCTCCAGATTGAGTAGGAATTCCCTTGCCACGACTAGATGCCGCAATAGTATGACCTCGTCCTCCAGTAGTAAAAACCATCGAGATAGGTACCACAGCTCCACTACCAGCTTTTGTAGCTTTTGGACAAGATCTAACCAAATGACCTGGTTCTCCGCTAGTAAAACATCTTCTATTATCCTAAAAACACCTTGCCCCAATGATATTTCTTGCATTTTTGACATTGCGGCTTGCTAATTGAACTGCTTCAGTTTCCTTAGTTTTATTACTACCTGCAAACTTCTTGGCAGATGGCCTAGTAAACTGCTTTGAAACTGTTCCCTTTCTCTTACGAAAAACTACTTCTTTCCTTGCTTGGGTTGCTTGCTGATCTTGTTCAATTAAGGTTGTCACCTCAACCAACTGGAGTAATCTCGTGCTAAGCTTGTTCAATTAAGGTTGGCACTTCAGCCAACTGGAGTAATCTTGTGCTAAGCTTGGAATAACAACTGCATGAATCGAGTCTCAACCCTTTTTGGAACATGTAACACTTATTTTCCTCTGTAGACACCGACCGGGACACAAATTTTGATAGAACTGTAAACTTCGCTTTATATTCTGATACAGTCATATTACGTTGTACCAATCTCTCCAATTCAACTATCATTTTTGTCTGAAGGCCTCTACAGATTCATCTACCTTCTTTGCACCATAATTTGAATGAGTTGGAGAAGAAAATTTTGGCTTCCAACTAATTTTTCTTCCTTTTCTTCTGTCCTCTTTTTTCTTCTTTTTCTTCCTTCTTCTTCTTCTTCCCACACTGGGCAAACAGAGAGAGGAAGTGCTGCTGCTGCTTATCCTAATAATAAAAAATTACAATTTAATTTCTAATTCTTTCTTTCCTTATAATTAGGTCCAAAATCTTTTCACTTAAATCCAAATTCTTTTATTTTAATCCAAATTCTTTTATTTTTAATCCAATTTAGTTTTAATAAATTTTAAATCATATTTCGGGTAAATTATAAAAATAATTCAGTGTCATGCTATCCCTCAATGCCTTTGGGTCTTTATACTCCTTCATAAACAAAGGGTGGATGTTCATTGGAGCATCACTCTATTTAGGTCACTCTTCCGATGGATGGTGAACACTCGTGACTTGGAATGATTCAATTTGAGGTTTGGAATTTCAGAGGCCTAGATTTATGGAAAAAGTAGTTCTTATAGTTGGCAGGCACGCTAGCATTGATTGATCTGATGTCGACAGTTTGTGACTCTTCACTAATCTAGAGCCCAAACTTAATAAAAAGGATCCTCCTGTATTGAGAATCTGACATGTTTGAATCTTGGCCTTTGGATATTTTCCTGCCCTTGATTCACAACAATGTCATAGAGTTGGCCTAAGAAGGGAGGTTAGTGTTTGTATTGAAAATCATGTTCTTTGCAATGTTTACTGTGGTTGGAGCTTCTTATTTTTCGTTTTAATTTTCATTTGTAGGCTGGCTAGTGTGTAAGGTGATGTTGCCACCCCTGGCTAACTCTGTCATAAGCTGCTGTGATGGTTGGCGAGAACCTCAAATGTCATGGTTGATAATGGTGAAGGGATTGAAGAGGTGGAGGAAGTAGAAGGGGGTCAAGATCCACCCATACAGTTGGAAGCCTCATGTTGTCCTAGGAGACTTGGGGGAGAACTAGTCAAATGTTGGAGTAAAGACATTGGAGGATTGTACGATATGTGAGCCTCTTTGTAACCTTTGGAATTTGAAGAAGTTTGCCGTGAAGGCTGTTTAAGTGGTGTCAGTCCAAGGAAAGGGGGAGGCCTTCACCATTTGAGGGGAAGGTTGAGGGGCCAAGCGTAGCAAAGGTGACATAGGCAAATGCTGGCCAAAAATCTAGGAGTGGAGGGACTTCTCTGTGGGAAAATATAATGAGGATAATACTAACGAGAGCAACCGTAAAAACAACAATGTCAGAGAAAGCAATGGTGGGGACAATGATGATTCTAAGAGTGCTATCTCCTCTGTCAACATCACCAAAGAAGAATCCCTTGGAGAAGAAGTTGAAGAGAGTTAGTACCTCAAGGTAGAAAAGATCGGTCCATCCAATCTCTTCTATACTAATACCTTTAAGAGAAACTTCAGCAACACAAATGTCTAGATGGAGATCAGTTCCTCCTCCAAAGAGAGGTATTTAGAGTTGCACATTTAGCAACGAATGGAGCAAGGATACTAACTCCATAATAATATCGGATTGACCATTGTAAAGTCCATGATAAACAAGAAGTTGGAGAAAAAATTATACAAAGTATTACCTTTGGCTAGTTAAGGGAATGACGAAGGATATGTTTTAAGGTATCTCTCTTGACTCAATACTTATTGTCCCTTTCCCTTATTTTAATACCAAGGTTCTTCTTTAGGTTTTGGTGAAAGCATTGTCGCTAATTGTGTTTGATACTACACGCCACATGTGGTACATCGGAAGACACATGCCCACGTATTTTATGAATGCAACCTTAAACTGGCGAATAAAAATAAGATCCTTTGGAGGGGTTTTGGTCTAGTATTTTGGTCTAGGTTGTAAAATAAAGTTGATATTTTTATTAAAAATTATTGAGTATGTGAAATAAAATAATATTTTCTTATATTAGAATTTGTGTAGAATGATTAGAAAAAATTATTTATTTATTATTATCTATTTCACTGTCATTTTGTATGATTGATCTAACGTAATTAAAGCTCTCACTCTTCCTAATAATTTGGTCACTAATTATCAAATCACTGATACAAGTACTTCTCTTTTTAGTAAATATGCACTTCGTATATTTAGTTTAATCTATTAAAGACGAAAAAATTTAGAATTTAAAGTATTTTTTCATAACTTAATTTTCTCTTTAGCTCCTCTAATCTTGTCAACAAGAAGAATATCATTTATGAAAAACATACACAAGGCACTATATATTGAACTTGTCTAGTTAGGATCTCCGTAATCAATGCAAAAGACACGTACTTGAAACTGAATATTGGTGTAATTTAATTGTGGTAGAGAAACTCTTAGTCAAATCCCCTTGTATACTTTTTTGAAGGTTGGCCAAGGCCTTTCAGTTAAACTAAGAGTAAGCACATAGGATGTTACAAAAATCTATGAGGGGCATATTCCTTTCAAGCTAAAATCTGTTAATGATACAATGTGCGTCGAATAATCGGCAGTACTATTTGCACTCCGTTGTATGTGAGTTTAGAAAAACAAAATGAAGTAAAGATCTCGATTATATGCTCCAACAACAGGTCTTTGTTGCTACATTTATCTGTTGCTACATTTATCTGTTGCCCACTTATGTTGGTAGTGAAGTTTCGTCATTCTTTGCTAGATAGGTTGAAGATATCCATGGAGTCGCCTTTTAGCCAAATTCCAGCCATAGGTCTTGCTATGGTTGCCATGGTCCTCGACCTTTCAAGTGGTGCCATTTCACTGCTATAAGTACAACACATGTAACAAGTCACTTATCTCCCCCTTCCATGAATGTAGCTATGTGGTCCCTGTGATGAAGCCCACACCAACAATTCTTCCACCTTGTATTGAGCCATCAAATTAACTTTGAATCATCTTGAAGGGCTGAGAACCCATGTGACCTCGGTGGAGATACATGGCCCTAATAGGGCAACTAGGTTCCAGTGACTCCCAAGATGGTTGATGTCATTAATCATGATGTTCAGCACCATACAAGATGGTTGATGTCAATAATCATGATGTTCAGCACCATAGTTATAATATTTGTAGTTGAGGAATTAGTCCACTATGCACCTTAGCATTGTGGACATGCCAACAGTAATAAAGAGTTGTCGATTCAATTTGTAATCGTTCGTTCCACTAACATCTTTAGCCATCGTCCCAACGTTACATGCAAGGAAGAAGCTAGTAAAAATAAAATATTGCTTTGTTGAAGAGTGCTCCTCACTTCAAGGACCTTGTGATGCCATCAATCTCTGTCGCCTTATTATTTGTCTGGGAAAATACTACGGCTCTAATCTCCTCACAAGTGACTTGTTGAACAATCTGTGCTATTGCCATCGAAGAGAGAGTGGCCCTGGGTTGCAAGTCAGGAGGCAGAGGAGTTGCTATATGCTCCGTGCTCCATTTCCTGGTGAGAAGTCATTGTAGAGATACTTTTCTTTAATTCTTCTACCAACAACATCAACAATAGCTCGAATACGATTGTCTTTTCCTTCTAGTAGTCACCCTATGAAAGAAGGTAATGTTCCTATACCCTTTCGCTATCTAGCGTGGTGTGGCCCTCTACCACCACTAAGTTTCAGCTCTAGCTATTGTGGTGTTGTAGGAAGAAATCATTTGCAATGTCTCTTCTTGCTCAATGGTGAGACCGCTACTAGTTAGTAAGTCTCCAACCTCCTTCTTACTCGACTTCCTTAGGGCCTTCAACGTTCTTGCACATTTTTTGGCAAGAATCGTTGTTGACCCACTTTCTCCTCTTATTGGCTGTCTCCAATTGGTGTGCACAATTGCAGTGGCTTCCTTATATGACAACCATACATCCTCAAATTTAATCCCAACTTGAGGCTTGAGATTACTGGATCCACAGCTCAATAGGAAAGGGCAAGTGCTCTAATCCAATGCAGGCTAGGTAACTTGTAAGCTAGGAATTTGTACAATAGCAGTAATACGAATTAACATTCTGTCCAATCTCTCCCAAATCCTCCTGCCTCTTTACCTGTTATTGCACCAAGTATAGGTTGTTCCCATAGAGCATCATTTTACGAGTCCGAATTATTCATAAACTCAAGGAACTCTTGAACTGTTGTGCCTAATATGAAGGGCCACCCTCTTTTCTTATCCTCTTGATTGAGAATACATTTAAAGTCTCCCCCAATCACTCCTGACGGTGCCTAGTTCTAAAGTGAGCTTAAAACACTCTAATGCTCTCTTAGCATAAACATCTTTCGAAGCATAAACTCCACTAATGAGACTTTTTTGCCCTACAGTAACATAACCTCCACCAGGATAACCTATCTATGTTGGAGCAAAACCTGAATAGAAGCCATACTTTCATCCCAAACAAAAGTAATTTCGCTAGAATTACCTTGTGAGAAAATAACTGCAAAACTAACTTTTGCTCAATCAATCTATTTATATAACGTCTATCTACATCAGACTGATGTGTTTCCCAAAGAAAATTCATATAAAGGTTATGATCTCTGACTATATTGTTAAGGTAATTGCGTGAGCTCTTCTTTCCGGCTCCCTTACATTTTCAAAAGACTAACTTAAATATAATATATATGTTATATAATATATATATTATATTTAATATATGTTATATACATATATCATATATTGTATTATGTATATAATATGAATTTTAATTCGAACCAATCTCGAGTCGGATCGAGTCAAGCCTATCCCGGCTCAAAATCAGTTCAAAAGCATTATCGAGCCAAACTTTTGGCTCATTAGTCAGCTTTTTTAGATTGACTCGATTTTGATTCGATTTAAAATTGATTCAATTTTTGATCGATTTTCGATCTTCAATCCAAATTAACACCCTTAGATGGATGATTTGATGGGCAATGAGACATGATTGGACCAAGTGACTACCCATGGGATGCGAAGGATGGCAGAGAAATTGGTTGGGATGGTATGGGAAATAGGAGAGGTTTTAGCTGAAGAAAACCACTACAACCACAAATGAAAAACATGAGATAGTTTGGAACAGAATTAATAAGTTTAATAAGTTGGGAGTCGCAGATAGGGAGGCAAGAGAGATTGAAGGGGAAAGCTAGGGGAGAGCTAGGGAGAAAGAAAGGGCAATGATGTTAGGAAGAGGAAAAGGTGGCAAGGTAGGAGCCAAGCGTCATCACAAGGTTCTCTGGGACAATATCCAAGGCATCATGAAGCTGGCGATCTAGCAACTACCTCGTTGTGGCGGCATGAAGTAGATCAGCAGTTTGATTTATGAGGAGACTAGGGACGTCCTGAAGTTCTTCCTCGAGAACATCATCCGCAACATTGTCACATACATGGAGCATGATCGGCGCAAGACCGTCACCACCATGGACGTGGTTTACTCCCTCAAGTGACAGGCCACACTCGCTGCAGCTTTGGCAATTAGATTGTTAGTGTTCTTGGCTCGTATCTCCTTTCTTGTCTTTCTTGTGCTGCCTTCTTCTAATTTTTGTTGTTGTAAATTAAGTTCTTGGTTTTCATTCATGGTTGATGTGAACTTGTGAATCGGTGCTCTTGTTAGGGGAGATACATACATTGATTCTGGCGACCCTTTACCTAATCTTAATGCATTTCCATAACCCTAAAAAAAGGATCATATAAGTTTAATTATATAAGAAGTTACATTACAATAGTTGATTAGATTGTATTGCAAAAGCCATCCATCACAAGTGATTGTACTACTCATTGTAGCATAGGTCGATCTAATTTTATTCTACTTTCAAGGCCTTTTTCTTGACAATAGGTTGCTGTTAGGTTTCTTTCTTGTATTTTGTTTTTTAAACTTGCTGTTTGGTTTGCGTCATTGCAGCTAGCGCATTTTGCAACATTTATTATTGCTGATGTTTGGATTTTAAGGTCGCTTTCTAAAAGTCCAATGTTGAATAGTTCGGTATGCTTAGTTCTTTTCTTTTTGTCTTTTGTAGTTGATTCAAGCAACTATCCTATTAGAAGGCATGGTCAAGGCAGAGTACCTAAGAAGTAGATGGTGGTATTGGTCCTCTCTCTCTGCTGCAGCAAGGATATCCACTGTTTCATCCCTTGCCCTCCGTGTGTATGCCTTAGATGATTCTATCATCTATTTCAAGGATCCCACACCTAGCATAGACCCAGATGGTCCACGGTTATCAGGCAAGATAGGAAGGAAGAGGAAAGATATGGAGCCTGGATCCTAGTCATACTGAATTTGTATACTGGGAACAGTTTTGAAATAAGTTGGGACTTGTGCTGTCAGCAGTTATCGGGCGAGATACAAAAGAAGAGGAAAGATTTGGAAGCAAGATGGTAGTCATATAGGATTTGTATACTGGGAACAGTTTTGAAATAGATTGGGACTTGTACTATTATAGCTTATTCAAAGCTTGGTAGGAAACAGTGGCAAAAGTATGACAATGAAGAAGCGGAGACGTTAGTGAATGAGCTGACACTGCCTTCATGTAGATAGTTCCATTTACATCACAAGGTAGGGGTGTCTGGTTGAAAATCAGACCCCTGTTGTGCAATTTACAACTTCGGCATGGTCTGTTGGCTGGGTTGCCACTAGCAAATTTGCAGATGTGATGGGCTTCTGATTAGGGCAGAATTACATTCGCAAAAGCTAGCTACATCAGTTCACAAGATTTATACAGTACACAGAACTGGTAGCTAATGTAAAAAAGCTCTTGTTTGATAGGATTTAATGAAATGCTGGTCCATCAAATATATTTTTCTTTCTAATTTCTCTTTTTGCTCTTGGAATGCAGCCTGTCTATTAAGTTTTATGTTTCCCCTTATCTCAACCCGTCAAGCGTAATGGTGCTTCTCTCGGTGTAATGACGTTTTATGCAATTCCAGCTTTCTGCAACTATTTTGCAGTTATCCTGGCCCCAGTACATGGAGCTATTGGAATGAAGAGAGTGAGGAATTGGGAGAATTCATTACTGCTTCTTGCTAATAGAAAAAGACAATGAACTTTAAATCAATTGGTTTGATTTGCCAGATGTAGCACTGCATTCAAAGGTAACCAATCCAGTGACGCTAGTGTACTTTCTATTGTTACATCAACGTTCCCTTAATTAAATCCTTTCTCTTCATTCCATTGCTGTCCCGGTTCTTCTCAACGTGTACCTGTTTTATAGGGACTTGTACAGGAGAATTTCACAGCTCGGATTCACCATATCAGTGCAGCTGTAAATTAACTAATATTATTCGTTGATAATTTTCTAATTAGGCAAGTATGATTTTAATTTGGAGGTCTATTTCTTTGTGCGATTCTGCGGTGCTGTTTGTGTCGTTGGTATTACATTGGTTTGCATGATAATTGACAAGGGAATTCCCTCTTCAGTTTTTTACGGTACTGCAGAATTTGATCCTTCAGTTGTTATCACTATACGTTTATATTCCGTGATGAAAATTTCCACTAGTTGGCATAGCATAAAAATTTTGTTGTTTATTTTGTGTATGACAAACTTTAGCCTGAACAGGGTTGTGGTAGGTTGAACATAGAACTTGTCACCTTTTGTGATGATTTTTTTAATATTATATCATTAGGTGCTCCATATTTGCAATGTGTTGCTTTATATCTTGTTTTGTATAACTCTTTAGTTTTGTCATGTTTGTATTTTATGTCTAGAAAGACCATTGCTAACAGCCATTTATTTATTTGTTTTATTAATATTTAGAGATCTTACATGTATTTAAACTTGTTTGTTGCTGGATTCATTAATCCTGAGTTTTTTTTGTGGATTAATTGCTTTCCCATTAATATTTTGAGTTGAATTAAGGTTTAGTACTCATTTGTTTTTAAAATAAGATGACCTCGTACAAACACAGTTCAAAACATGGTTTCAGAACAAGGATATGCGGGTGGTGAGTTTTCTTTGCTCATTTTTTTTGACAATAGTTTAAAAATTATCATTCACATGTCACAAAAAATTTGGGTACTTATACTCAAAAATTTTAAAAAACAATTAGATACAGATTGTTGGTGACCAAATTAACATGGATGAAGATCGCCTCTAAACCTCGGAAAGACGAATTCAAAACAATGCAACTGGTAGGTATAGTCAAATAAACTGCGTTATTGAACATTTTCTCCCAGCATCAATTCACCTTCTATGGTCAAAAGTCAAGAGTTGGTTAGTGTCAGATGTTTTTTCACCTTGGAATAGTAAAAAGTTACTAATTAGAGGTGATATGATTAACTAGAAATTTTTTATAATAAATGTGATTTAAACATGATTAGTAAAAAATTTGAGAATTGGCAAGTAGCCAAATTTTAGGTGATTTCAAAAAAGAAAAAAGAAAAAAAGAGACTCCCTGCGTAACAGTCATCTGATCGTTAGGTGGCGCAGTCTAATCTAACAACGGTGCGGACTGTTGGCTGGATACCACCCTTTCATTTTCACTTCACTCTTTAGTTCTCTTATTTTCAATTTTTTTTATCTTTCTTATCTAATTTCTGTCTATTGATATATTTTTGATTAAGATGCATTTTAATTTTTATTGTCTAATGTACATGTATGTAAATTAAATATTTTATAAATTATTTTTATTAAATATATCAAAAATAACTGACCAAGATTATTTTGTAAGCTTGACATAGAATGCAATTGAGGATACGGTGGTAGGGGGAGATGATTGTGGAGCCTCCAACAGTGATACACCTATTCTTGCAGTATTTACGTGGTGTTCATCGTGTCGCTCGCACTGACCAGGCTCACATACTTGAGCCTACGATGTACCTTCTAGTCACCTGTCCTTGTTTCATTCATTCATTGCAGCAGATTGGCTTTAGATCCTTATGATTTTTAGGTTTTAATCGGTTAGATTATTATTTGATTACGGCACTGATCAAGTTGTGATTTACAAAGACCAACACTTTTCACCTGTTTGTCGGAGAGATGACCATCATATTACAGAATGTAGTGATCCTCCTAAGCATTCGGATAGATATTTTTCGTTACGTTGGCCATCCACACGTAGGGATCTTGCACAAATGGGAAACATAATCAGATTGTTGTGATGAGTTGTTGGGATAACATCCAGATGCAAATTAGATTTATCAGAATCCATGCAATGGTTCGAAGACTGCTATATTTAGGATGGGTCAGAACAAGGCTTAGACAGGCATACCACTATGTTTATTATTGTATTGATTTTTCTGGTAGTCATACGAGGACTTGCCCAATCACAAGTTTACATTTTGCATCCGTGCGTACATCCTTTACGCATTGGGATGCTTCTTACTTCCGGATGCATTTGGTTGTTAGATACACTTGCAGTACTTGTCTATACTGAAAGATCTTAATTACCTCAGCTAGTACGCTATCGGTGTTACTGTATTGGCCAATCTTTACAGTTATCTTTCCCTAGTTGTGTGTATTGTTTCTCCTTTTTTTTTGGCTGTAGCCAAGAATGAAAAAAATATATGCTGTTTTTTAAAGCAAAAATAAAAATAAAAATATGTTCTGGTCACCATTTTTCAACCAATTCACCCTGGACTGTTGTTTCCACATTACTGGCTTCCTTCCTCTCAAGCTGTTCATTAAGCTTTGCATTGAGAATTTTCTTTTGATTCACATACTCTGTTCTTGTTGTTCGCAACTGTGGTTGGTCCAAAGAAAACTAAATTGATTTAATTTGATGTTGAATATTTCCAAAACAATTTGTGTTCCATTTTTGCAGTGCTGCATCGACCATCTGAAGCTTCTCTATAACCTGGATAGGCAACCTGGACGAGCCTGCCATTGGCTCTACATTCTGTAACATCTTGTGATCAAATATAAATGAATTGTCTGTTTTGATTTTAAGGAACTGTGTGACTTGAGTACTTTTGAGGAGGTAACTCATCCCAAAATTATTCTAGCCCAAGCACGCTTAACTACAGAGTTTTTCATCAATTTAATCCTATAATTTTACCCTAAAAGATAATTTTACTCTTTGAGATTACGTTATCTACTTGTATAGTTCAGAATATATTCTATTTTTTATATGGGATAATTCATTCCTATGCTTCTCTCAGTACTACTTATCGACTTAGAAATCTAGCGGGAGTCGCACTTTGCTTAAATAATTTCTTTTTTTAGGACATCACTTGGCGATCACTCCCCGCATTCTCCGGTCACTAGCTTTCACTTGCTTTATCCTCGAACCATATCATACGTGGGAGGTCGGCTCTGATTAATATTTTTTAATTATTTATCAATTATCTAAAATATCATTAAATTTGTAATCAGGAAAAATTATTACTTAGAAAAAAAAGCTCTCTTGTGGAATGTGGATAAACCAATCTGCGAGAGTGTCATGGATTTGTTAAAAAGAAACTATTTATGTTATATTTTATTTATCAAAAATATAAATTTTATATTATTTTTAAATAAAATTTTACTATATTTTAAAATTTAAACTCTAAAATTATAATTTATAATTCAAAACATTAAACTACTTTAATACAAAAAATTAAATTTTAAATTTAAATCTTAAATCTATATTAATTTTTATAAAATAGTTATATAGAGTCTATTTAAAATTTAAATCAGTGAGATAAAAAATTTTATTACGAACTTATAAATCATATATAATATATTTAAATTCTTAAAAATGTATCAAAAAATTATTTTAAAAATTTTAAAAAATATTATGTAAAATATATAAATTTATCAAATTTTGATATATTGTACGTAATTATCTAAAAACATTTCATTGCAAAATAATTAAAAATTATTATTGCCAATAAAAACATATATTTTTTAAATCTATTTAGAAAGTTATTTAAATTTTTAGAAAAATATAAACATCGATTTTTTTTTATAACATTTGGTTAGAATTTTTAAAAATTTTAAAAGCTTACGGACAATCTTAAATGAAATTATACAACATTTTAGGTGGCAGAAATCAAGTCGCCGGATTGTCCGACGATTTCTAAAAGAGTCGCTACGAAGTACGGCGACTTCTGCGTATACCTAAAGTCGCCGCATTTCACGGCGACTTCATTCGCTAAAGTCGCCGGAGTTTCCGACGACTTCTGAATCTAAAGTCGCCGGAAACTACGGCGACTTCTGCGTTGAAAGTCGTCGTATTTTCTGTCGACTTCGGAGCAAAAAGTCGCTGTATTTCACGGCGACTTCAGCTCCTGAAGTCGTCGGATTTTTCAACGACTTCAGTTGTACTCTTGATTCAGAAGTCGCGTAAAAATCATGCGACTTCTGAGAATCTGAACTCCTTCCGAAAGTCGCCGGATTGTACTGCGATTTCAGTTCTGAAGTTGCCGATAATCGGCGACTTTCGATTCAGAAGTTGCCCTAACAACTTCTGATTTATATCCAGCGACCTTAGATAGTTAGAAGTCGCCACTTCTGATTCGACAAGTCGCCAGCCGGGGACTTTGCGTAGGAGTAGCCGGGAACTGCCCGGCGTTTTGTCCATCCCAACGCGACGAGTCGCGCGGCTGAAACTTCCCCTACGCGGAATTGGTCATGGTGAGAACCCGCCCTCGTCGGGGTCTAGTCCGCTGCCTCAAGTCAGAGGGTGAGGAGGAGAGAAGGAAGACCGGCTATGGCGAAATCCCAATCGGTGCCGCTCGAAAACTAACGAAGGTACTGGAGACAACAGCGGATGCTAAATTCTTACAATAATTAATATTTTTTAATTAGGATTTAATTATTATTTAATATTAAAGCTTTGTCATTTCCCAAGAATTTATGATGGCTAGTAGCTAGCTATTATTCTTCCTTTAATTTAATTTTTATATTATTATCATCCAATATTAATGCAAATCATCAGTGTTATCAATTTGTAACCATATAATATAATCTACAGTGTTGTTTATAAGGATCTCGATTATTATCATGATTGTTATTGTTTTATTAATTCGCAAATATTTTGATTATATATAATATAAATCTATTATCAAAATATAATAATTAAATTACACGTAAATATAAGATCTTAAATTTTTTTAAAAAATATATATATTTTTAAGCATAGTTATTTCAATAAAAAAATTATAAATTATAGCGATATAGATTCAAGTACGAGACCTTCTAATTCCAGAAAAATGAGAAACTTCATGTAAAATCTCTCACTTGCGTCGCTCGTGTTTATGTAAAATTTAAAAAAGTGTTATTAAAAATGCAATTAGTATTATTTAAAAGTATTATTTTTAAACTTGATGTTTATTTTTAAAAATCACTTCCTTTATAAGTAATATAATGTATCGAACCTGATAGTTGTGCAAGAAATTTCTCATAAATATTTATCCTATGGCCCCGTTTATTTTAAAGTTAAAAATTAATCTGATTTAATTTTAATTTAGCATATCACATCACACATAAAATTTAATATTAAAAATTAATTTTATTTCACATCCTACATACATTACTAAAATAATAACTAACTTATATCACATTATTATTATATTATATTTTTCATATATCCAACATAATAATTAATTTTATTTCATATTATTTATATTTTTTAATAAAAAATATTTTTTTAAATTTAAAATTTAATTTTACGAACAAAGAAATCCTATTTGATAATTTATTTAAATTTGATCTTGCCGTAAACCTACAACAAAGAAATAAAAAAATTAAAAATTTAGAAATTTGTGAGAATATTGGAAAAAAAATCAACGTGATTTGCTCCGCTCTCTCGCTCTCTCGCTCTCTCTCCCCGCTTACAAGCACACGGTCAATAGGGCCGAGAAAATCTGTCCATGGGGTTTGCTCTTCAGCTTCAACCTTCCGACAGCTCGTTCCTCATTCACCCGAATCTGAACCCATGCCAACGGTTCTCTTTTTCTCCACTTTCGAACTTGAATAATCATTGGGTAGCTCCCCACTCCTTCCCCCCAAGGTATTTTCATGCCTCAAGACCCCAAAGAAAGAACCGCAGTTTTGCCTCTTGCGCAGCCGCTGGCGATCCCCCGGCCCAGGCCCTCCGCCGGATTCTAGAGTCCCCTGGGATACATCAGGGCCCTACCGTCTTCGATGCCATTAGCGCAAAGCTCGTGGAGAGGGCTGGTTTCCAGTTCTGCTTCATGGGCGGTGGTTCTCCATACCTAGAAATTCATTACGCTGCTTCTGTACTACTGCATCGATTCTCATATTTGAGTCACTGTATTCGAAGCTTCTCTGTTTAATGTTGATTATTTATCTTTTCTTTTAATGTCAGTCGACTGAAAATGAACCTGGGTGCATAGCTTATAATTATGCAGTAAATGAGGCATTTCACTGTAAATGTGTTCCTATTCGATTTTCAAAGTAAATCTTGATCCCTACTTAGAAGAGGTGAATCTGTGAGGTGATGTGAAATTAGTCATCTATCTAGAAATGATGCCTTTTTGAGAACTTAACCATGCTGGCAAACAAAATCTAGCTTACAAGATGACTACTGCAGACTGAGATGAAACTTTTGTTATTTATGCTTTCACAAGAATTGGATTGCTATGTATAAGAGATGAATCACTGAAGTGATTAGCATGTTTTGCTGGTCATTTGTAGCTCTATTGAAGCTGTTATGGCAATTCTTCTGTTTCCTGATTCAATTATGCTACTGTTCCTTTTCAAATTCGCTAGGAATATTGTAATACTTCTTAGCATAGCTGCTAGTATGTGTTGGCATGTGACAGGAATATGTTTGTTGATGAAACAGATAAATGTTCACACAAGTATAGGTACACTGAGATCTCTAGATGTCTACAATGTAACTCCCCTAGAAAGCCAGTGATTTCATCTTTCATCCTTTGTCAAGTTAAATCTCACTATAGGTGTGTTTATTTTAGGGTAAATTGCAAGTAGATCTCTTATATTTGGCCATATGTGCAAGTAAATTCCTATTGTTTACAAATTACTTAACTTGGTCTATTAGTTTGCTAAAATATGCAAGTGAGTCCAAGATGAGGTTAGAGAGCAAGATGCTCTTATGCCAGACATGACTGTTATGAATTAAAGGCTAGAGCTGATGGAACAACAGAACAGCTATTTGAAAAACATTTCGCATCAGTTGATCATTTTATGTGGTGTCATTGTTTGTGTTGTATTATTTTTATGTTTGTTTAAGTGAAAGTTAACATTATTATGTACTTTTGTTCTGTTGTGTAATTGATATAAAATTAGGTTTTGCTTGCCTATTTCTAATATGTTTTCAAGATATAATCCTTATGTGATGCTAATTACGAAGATCATTTTAAAATTGTTTCATTTAATTATTGAGCTTTATTGGCTCAAGCAATAGAGAAGTTTCACACTTCAAATACAACTAATTACTATAGCTACGCAGATAACATTTGAGCTTTACTAAGATTACAGATTCATCTATCAACATTTATTGCAGGGGATTACTAAGAGCAAATGGAACTAAAACATTTGAAATCCACATCTTCACTACAAGTGATAGAAATACATTTGAAATCCAAAGGAATATGAGCTTGCAACTCATAATGTGACGCCGGTGACCGAAGAGGGTGGGGAGTGATCGCTAAATGATATTCTAAGAGAAATGAATCATTGAGGCAAAATGCTGCTCCTGCCAAGCTTTTAAGCTGATAAAAAGTGGTGAGAGAGGCATAGAAATGAATCGTCCCACATTGAAAAGGGGAGAGATTTTAAGCTATATAAGTTGATAACATGATTTCAAATGTTAGAGACGCCTTTTAGGATAAAACTGTGAGGTTAATGATAAGAAACTTTATAGTTAAGCGTGCTTAAGCTGGAGTAGTACTGGGATGGGTGACCTCCTAGTAAGTACTCAAGTCATATAATTTTCTAAAACCAAAGTGATAATACCTCTATATTTGAATCACAGAATATTACACATAAGCATATGAATTCTCAGAAGCACAGATTAAAACAGATACAAAATCATATTCAGCTATGATATACATAGCATTAGATTTACATATATCTGCGAGCACTGATAACAACAACTACAAGCATATGAATTCTCAGAAGCAAATAGAAAAATATTGATTAAAGAGTAGCTAGAAACAGAAAGCACAAGAAATTGTGTTGTTCCAAAATTTGGACTTAATTGTTCAGTTTCACATCAAATGCAACTATACAATTTTATTTATTAAGATGAAAAATCTTTGGATTAAAAGCCAACATTATTACCAGAAAGCACATGGATATTACGTTTAATATAACACAAAATGGATCAAGTCTACTTCCATTTCAAAAAGATAGTCATGAAAACATGATACAACAAATTGGGTTAACATATGATGCACAGATACACCATCAGATGCTTCATCGTTTACATAAAAACAGTTACAAAATGATAGTCACCAAAACATAATATAACAGAGTGCTTTAACATTCTGCAAAGCATCATGTCACATGAACTTCAATCCCCACTTCGGAACATATTACATCTTTTGAATAACTTTAGATTCTTGACTTGGTTGAGTAAGTGCTATTTTTTCAAATACTCCCATCACATATGCTGTCTGCCATGCTAGGCATTTTCATGCTCCTTTGAAGTTTTTCCAAAATAGTATTTATGCCTCACTGGTAGCTTATGTGACCTTTGCTCAAATGGATCCTATTTGTCAAACATAATAGAAAATTAACAAATAATGATATTTTTTAAGATATAAATATAAAATGAATTACCGTATTTGTTATATTTAATTTCCTCTTACTCCTTTACTTTGTGTGTCTATCTTCAATTATCACCTATTTCATATAAACATGTGATCATTAATTATGTTTTGCATTAATATTTTTCAAGAAAAAATCATTTTGGTTACCTTCTTCAACTTAACTGTGGGGACCCTGATAGCTATGTTTATTGTATCCCAGTCCTTTGCATAGCTTGCACCGCAGAGTCTCTCTTCTTCAAGGAAGAATCACCAATACTTCTCTTATCATCTTGTCATCTACTTATTTTAGGTCTGCCTAGCTACCTTTTTAGCAGTGATGGAAGGACTTTATTTGTGTTATTCACTAATGTGTTTGAATCAAGTATAGCTTTCAGAATACAGAAGTAATCCTTTCCGTGCACTTCTTTATGAAAGTATCTAAAATAATAATTCTCAACCGAGTCATGTTTGTAAGTAATGCATTATGAGGCATGGGAACAAGGTAACCCTGTGACCATCCATGCTCCACAATCACATGTACATGCAGATAGATCTACGATATAGCATCTTCCCATTTCTATTACTTGATAATCAATGTCATTTACTTGATAAACTGACAAATTCTTTGTGGCCTTTCTTATGAATTCTATCCTCTTCTCCGCCAAGGGGGTTAGTATGCTTTCCCAATTGCGTGACTTTGCTCTTCGCTCATTAAGCCTTATCATCACCTTCAAACAAATGGCCTCCATTAAAGAAAGTACTGGTAACATCCTCTCTTCTCGTATCCAACTTTTGAACCTTCTAGTTGTGTTGTTTGTCAATTGATTAGACTTGACTACATGGTCAAGTGTGTGCCTTGCTTAAGTGTCAATCTTAAGATTAGGGGCCATCAACCAACTGTAAGGTTCCATGCTGACAACCTTTATCTGATCCATCACCTGTGTGAATCCTGATATTGTGTATGCATTGACTGCTGCCCAAAATAAATCCCTAAGTTTAGGTCCTAGAAATAGCAGTCAAAATTCTAATAAATATGACAACATACCCTCTACCTTACACGAGAGAAATAGTGTGCAATTGCATTGTCCAAACCTTACAGTAGCATAAATAAATCATTTCACTGATAACACATAGTAAAGTGTTAAGTAATGTGAAAGAGAGTTATTAACCTTTTGCCTATCATGTATTATGGTCAGTGCCTATCCATTTGTCTAATTTAATGCTTGTCAAAAAAGTAACAAGAACCATTTCCAACTGTGTTTTTTACCTCAATTATAGCCTAGACAAGTGGAAATACCCACTATTTCCATCTATAGAAACAACCAACAAAAATCTCTCAAAGGCACCCTTCAAGTAGCAACCATCTCAACCTAAGAAAGGTCTTCATTCATTAAGGAACCCCATATTTAGGGCTTCAAAACAGATGAACATGCATTGAAAAAACCTGCCTCAATAAATATCCCTGTTTGAACGCTAACAAGTAAATCAGCATTAGGAGGCAACAAATTGTAGCTTGCAACATAGCTACTATAGATCCTATCAATGATATTTGTTTTCACTCTATACATCTTATACCTGCTAACAAATACTCTAAATTTCTTTTTCAATTCATGCTTCATAAGTTTGTAAGTCATTGTGGGATCTACACGCAGTGAAGTCTTAAGCTTATTTTTCATAAGCCTGTGTGTTGTCGTATTGCTTATATTTTTTCTTTTACATGTGTGGTTGCCTTTAATGTATTTAATTTTGAATGTGGCATTATCAAGAAGAACACTGGCATGAATCTTCCTTGTGCATTTTTTATGTACACATTGCATAGTATACATTTTCTTATCTTTCTTCACCTTTTTGATGCGAACTCCCTCTGAAGCAGAATATTTTGAAGTAGCCTTACGTACCTCATCTATACTTCTAAATTGCATGCCCTCCTCAAAGTTCTGCGAGTCCAGGTTCTCATACTTCTCTCCATTCATAATTCATCTCCATAATACCAATTCTCTATTAGGCTCTAAATTACACTCCCATGTTGAGCTATGTATTGAAGACTTATTTTTATCATCTCCTTGAGTTCATCATTTGGATGGATTCAACTTTCTCATTTCTACCTGTTTTGAAATCATCCCTAACAAGATCCTCACCTTCACTGCTAATGTCAATGTCTTCCTCATCTATTTTATGGTCAGAATTTGAATATGTTTCAATTGGATCGTCTTGTTTCTTTTTACTAGAGTCACCATTGCTATTCAATTCTACATTATTAAAAGTTTCCTCATCTACTAAGTGCTCACTGGATTGATCCGTATTGGAATTTGTATTAGAAGGGGCAAGAAGGGCTTTGGGAGCCTCATTCAACTCATTCATATGCAAGGAGTCACCAATGGTTTCTTTCCCATATACGTACAGTTCAATAATCTCATTCTCAGCCTATAAAGACATTTATGATATCACTATCCCTCAAAATTTTGACTTTGCCAATTGATGATTTTCAAAAAATGCTGTAGTTCCCCAATGCAGCCACACTTAAATTTGGCTCTTTTGCAATAATTAAGGGTAGCTTTTTTATATCAATCTGTCTATATCGGCTAGCATCTACATTAGGGTAATCAATTGTTGTATTCTTGTGGTAAACCCTAAACATATACATCTTTGGTTTACCCATTTCTAGTGCTCAAAAATCCAGATAAATTTCATATATACCACATAATACAATATATCAAACATCTGTGGTTTTCCTGTTGAGATGCGTCGGCGAAATTGAAAGCAGAGTGTTGTTAGAAGATTGATGTTGTGCTAACAAAACAATTGCTGGGACCATAGAGGAACATATAGTATGCCATTTGAAAAGCAATGATAACAACAACAACAACAACAACAACAACGAGAGAAGCAGAAAAAACAATGAGAGGAGCTTTACCACTCAATGTACAAGAAAATTACCTTTGCGATACGCTAGCGACGAGAGAAACTTTGTCAGTCATTTGCTTGCGAGCAAGGATGACCAACGACGTGTGTAACTTCATCGATCACATCCTAAAAATCAAGTTCGACTAAACCCTAAAGACCACCGAAAAAAGTTCGTGAGATTTGGACTCACTAGAGGGGTTAAGGGCTCGATTGAAGCAAAGGGTAATTTGGACTTTTGTTATTCTTGTCATTGTCCGTCACGACAATTGGACTCACACATTTTAGCAATCTGGTGAAACAGTAGGGGCCTACTTGTATATATGGCCAAACACGAGGGACCTACTTGTATTTTATTTTAAGCGCTCTACTTTCATAGTGGACGTGAACTAGTACTTTGTTAACATTCCGTGTCTTCTCGTGAAAGATAGGATTTATCACATTTGAAAGGGTATTTTAAGAACAATATCTACCGAAAAATGTTACAATAATTTGATTAGAAGTTACAATTTTGACTCATTACCTTTTACAGACTAACTTTCCTACATATTTACTCAAAGGTTACATCTACCAACCACTTAATGAAGTAAGCATATGGACATTGTTCTTGATGCTTGATCCCAGCTTTGATGATTAAATTCTTTTGGAATACTGATTGTTTATATGGAGGAAATATTAATGATTGTATTGTTACCTAAATTAAGTTTTAGATTGTGGAAGGTATGTGATTTCTTATTGCTTCTATGCAAAGAAAAATAAATACATAAATAAAAGGAAAAAAAGAATGATCAATACCATTTTTTAGCCCTACTTGTTTTGTCCCAGATCTTGATCATGTTATTTCTCCAGTCGCAACAGTTTCTGTTCAAAGTAGTACAAATGTACCACCATCTGTTGGATATTTTTCATGGACTTTTTCATGTTTATGATCACTAAAATTTACTTTTTTTAATCTTTATGTTGTATATGAATTCTTTGTTGATGAATGAGCAGAAAATAGTTCCAGTAGGAATTTCTGTTTGCTTTTCATTAAGGTTACTTGGTTTATATGTGTCTGATACATCTAGATAAAAAGTTATCTCTACATTTCAGGATTTGCAGTATCAGCTGCTCGGTTGGGGTTGCCAGATGTTGGTCTTATTTCATATGGAGAAATGATAGATCAAGGATATCAGATTACTCAAGCTGTATCCATTCCTGTAATTGGAGATGGTGATAATGGATATGGAAATCATATGAATGTCAGAAGAACTGTGAAAGGATTTATTAAAGCTGGATTTGCGGGAATCCTTCTTGAGGATCAGGTAATATTTCAGATCAGCCTTTCTTTGAGTACTTTGTACCTAGTCTCGCAGTTTATCTTGATAAGCATTTGATTAAAACGCTACATTTTGTTGTGATGCATAATTTGTGCAAATTTGATTGGGCTTGTGGATTTGTTTCAATGTATCTGAAATTGTTGCTCTTCACTGTCAAGTTCAATCTGAAAATCAAAATTAAGGCGGCGAGCCTTGGTGAGATTGAGGTTGCTCCTTTGTAATGGGTGGGGCTGATGACTAGTCGAGTTCTCCACTCAAAATCGAATCAAAATTGAAATTGATTTTGAGCCAACTTAGCTTGACTCAAAATTTTCGATATTGATTCAAAACTCTGAATTAAGATTTGAGTTAACTCGAAATGAACCCAAATTTTAAAAATTAAAAATTATAATTATTAATTATTTGAAGTTAAGATTAATATATCATTAATGTCATAAAATCATCTTAAATTAAAATAATTAATCTACTTATAAAATTTAAAATAGAAAATTTAACTAATTAATATCTTCATCTTTGTTAATTAAAATTTTGTAATCTTAAATTTTTAATCTATCTTAAACTTCAAAAATAGACAATAGGTTTCAATATGGTGAGGTTAAACTCTAACAAGCAATGCTAGGATCCAAACTCTTGTCCCACACAATCTAGAACTAAATAAGAACTCATTTAAAAAAAAAAAAAACTAAAAGAAGACTACTTGGGCTTTGGCAGAGATTGATCTGTGGGTTCAAGAACTCAAAAGCAAGCATATTGACCACTAGGGTGGCACGTTATCTTTGCTTTTTCATAGAATTAATATATATTTTAATGGGCAAATTACACCTAGGTCTCTGAGTTTAACGCTTAATATCGCGCAGGTTCACGTTTTTAAAATTATAACGTCGAGGTCCCTGAGGTTTAATAAATTATCAAATGAGTCCTTTTTTTATTATTAAAATTTTTTAAAATTACCGTTTTACCCCTGATATCTCTCTCCTCCCGATCCGTCGGCGGATGGCTGGCGGCTGCCGGCAGACACGCCGCGCGGCTCACCCATTTGATAATTTATTAAAACTTTTAGGGACCCCGATGTTATAATTTTAAAAACGTGGACCTGCGCGATATTAAGCGTTAAACTCAGGGACCTGGGCGTAATTTGCCCTATTTTAATTTATTTTTATATAAAGCTACTTTGAATCGATTCAAATCATTTTTGAGAAGGCTAATACAAACTCGAAATTGACTCAAAATTAACTTCAAGTCAAGCTATTTGGCTTATGAATCGAATAAATGATTTTCGAGTTGATTCCAAACTAGGTTGATTTTTTAGCGATTTGAAAGTTTTGGTGATTTTGCTCACCCTTAGTGATGGAATGTTTATAAATTTAAGTTCTAGAAACAGTCTCTTCTTAGAAATAAAAGGATGGTTGAGTGCAATGAACTATCACCTTCCCTGTTACCCTAGCAAAACAGGGAGCTTTTGTCATAGGAATGGTCTTCTTCTATTGAAAATCAAGCACAATATGTTAGAATGTCAAGGCTAAAATGGTTTTCATATAATTGTGTACTATATAGCTTTAGCTTTTCCTAATCATTCTTCTTTTGCAGCTGGGAAGTGCTAAATATTTCATATAGTAATGCACTTCTGTCTGCTGATGATATTTGACTAACTTCTCAAGGTGTCACCAAAAGCTTGTGGCCATACACGTGGTAGGAAAGTAGCTTCCAGGGAGGAGGCAGTTATGCGCATAAAGGCTGCCACTGATGCTCGGAAGGAAAGTGGATCTGATATTGTCATCATAGCACGGACTGATTCACGTCAAGCAGTATCTTTTGAGGAATCACTATGGAGATCAAGGGCCTTTGCTGATGCTGGGGCAGATGTCCTCTTCATTGATGCGCTTGCTTCTAGAGAAGAAATGAAAGCCTTCTGCCAGATATCTCCTTTGCTTCCAAAATTGGTAATGAAATTACTTTTGCGTACATCCTCTTTTTCTCATATTGTGTTAAATCGAAAACAAGAAATGAGGATTTGACATGTTAATGTAGATGAACATCTTTCATGATTATAGAGTACGTGTAACATCCTCATTTTTAATTATTGATGATTAAAGATTAATAGTATGCATATTTATTTAACTTGTAAATAGTTTAATTATGTTAATTTTTGGGTTATTTACAAGTTTGGATTCAAAATGAGTTGAAAAGAATTTGAAATGAGTAATTTAGCTCTTATGTCTGAAAATAGAAAAAAAAAATTATATTATGATTTCAACACCTTTGGATAGGATCGATTGGCATGGCTGGCAGGCTTAAGGAGGAAATATTATTAATATAATATATAATAAATTATAATATAAATTTATATATAATGGTAGAGAAAGGAGCCTTTGCTGCTACACCGTCAACCAGAGAAGCAGAGAGAGAGAGAGAAAAAGAGAGGAGAGAGAGGGGGAGAGAGAGAAAAAGTGGATTTGTCAATCAATTTCAGTACAACAAAAATATAGACTCAGATTTAAGGTCGAGAGAACTAACTGTATATGATTTATTTATTGAATGCTAGAAATTGGTTTTACTGCTTACTTATAATGATCTGCACATATTTTTTGCTGTATATTGATTTATTATTATTCAGTCATTGATTTACTATTATTTTGGCAATTTAATTGGTCTGTACTATTATTGTTATTTGTTTATTGATGTAGTGAATTGATGGATGACGTATTAAATTGACATGAGTAATATTTATTATTGACTATGGTATAAATAATAGCTATCGAATTGAATTAATATTTTATGATATTTATTATTGACCATGGTATAAATAATAGTTATGGAATTGAGTTAATGTTCTATGATATGGTGTGATTTGGATGAGCTTATATACCTAAAACCAATGAGGGCAGGAAGTGTCCTGTGGTAAGTTTATTCGATGAGGGCAAGGAGTATTCGCGGGTGATATCCCAAAAGAGAGAAATCACTGGTGTAAGGAACAGTTCCTGGCAGACTTCTAGGATAACAGAGTTGTAGGAACTTTTATTAAACTTTAAAGTGAGAAAATGACAGTTCCACATTATAACACAAGAAAATATTATGATAAAAGAATATATTAAATAAAGAATAATAAATTGTGGTGAAATATCATGATTAATTATTACTATATTTCACATGTTATGCTATCGTGCTATAATATCTGTTACATATGCGAAAGATGTTATAATATGAGTATTTATTTATTTTATTTAATGTAATAACTACATATTATGATGTTGCTTGATTTCATGTGAAGTTGATAAAAGCTGAGTTTGCAAGAACTTACCCCTTTTTTATACAGACTGCACCAGTTAAGATGAGTGTAAGCGCTCATCATAAAATATGATTTTGATTAGTATTTTTTTTTATTTTATTGCAATAAAATAAGATTATTTTTAGTAGTAATTGATATATTATTTTGAATGTTGAGTTTGTTTTATTCATTATTAAAAGATATTTTAAGATTACCCTTAATTTTGCTAGTTGATTTGCTAGTTGATTCGCTATTTGATCTTTTATTAGCGGGTCAGAGTGTGACAATTTGGTATTAGAGCAAGGTGAGATCTTCTAAGTTTCTACCTGGATCAGGAAGCTGTGGGTAAATTATTATAGAAGGGTTGCACTCACTCCACACGTATTTTATATTTAATATATTATTTGAGTTGTTAAAGAAACTTATTTTAAAGAGGGAAGTTTTCGCAAAATAGTTAACAATTTGAGTAGAATATCTGAGTGGCGTAGCGAAAGCTTGGAGAATTTATTATCCACTTTAAGCAAATTTTGAGGGCGAAATTTTTATAAGGAAAGGAGAATTGTAACGTCCTCATTTGTAATTATTAATGATTAAAGATTAATAGTGTTTAGTTTTATTTAACTTGTAAATAGTCTAATTATATTAATTTTTGGGTTATTTACAAGTTTGGAGTCAAAATGAGTTGAAAAGAATTTGAAATGAGTAATTTAGGACTTATATGTAAAACTTAAAAAAGATTATATTGTAATTTCACCACCTTTGGATAGGATTGGTTGGCATGGTTGGCTAGCTGGCTTAAGGAGGAAGTATTATTAATATAATATATAATAAATTATAATATAATTTAAATATAATGGGAGAGAAGGGAGCCTTTGTTGCTCCCTCGTCGGCCAGAGAAACAAAGGGAGAGAAAAAGAGAAAAAGAGAGAAGGTTTTACCAACTTTATATGACTTAGATGTTTTAGGATCATTTCCGATTTAGTTGATCTACTGCTAATTCATGTATCATTGAGTTGGGGTGTGACTTTTATGTGGTTTAAGGACAAACTAGGTAGAAGTTGGTGGGCCTGTGACGCCTGTGATCAAAGAAAGCGGAGAGTGATTGCTGGAAGATATCTTAAGAGAAAAGTATGGCTGGAGTAAAGTGCGGCTCCTGGCAGGCTTCTAAGCCAATTAATAGTAGTAAGATGGGCACAAGAATGAATTATCCCACATCAAAAAGAGAGAAGAGATTCTGAGATATATAAGTGTAATGTGTTCCCAAATAGTAGAGGTGCATTTTGAGGGCAAAATCATAAGGCTAACAATAGGAAACTCCCCTAAAATAAAAAACTATGGTCAGGTCATTTTTTTCCGATTTAGTTCAACCATAAGGATTCTTTCGAAGCAAGGATGCTATTCAATGCTTCAAGGACATTTTCAATGTTACATGGGTGAGCAAAAATTATTTTTGACATAGTGTTTTCAAGATTTCCAATTAGCTGGGAATTGGCATGGCTCTGACAAGTAGTTGGAAAATTGTTTCAATTACATATGCGTTCATTCGTGAAACATTGTTAGTTATTGCTGAGGTTGCAACAACAACAACTAGCATTAGTGTTGGCACTAGACTACTACGACAAGCATGGGGAGACAGACTTCCCAAGCTTCATGAGCGAAGGAAGCCAAGACTTGGAGCCTAGCATACCATGTTGTGTCGTTATGAGGTCAATCATCATTAGGAAGCTGGAGATTAAGCTGTCAGAGGAAGTCTGGCCAATGCTTGAGCGTATATTGTCAAAAAAAGTTCACTCTTTAAAAAGAAAAGTTTTTTTTTCATATTTTCTCTTTGCCAAGGAGAAATGTAATTTTTAGGTACTCACTTTCTCAAAATTCTTTTTTTGAAGAATATAATTCCTTCATATCTCAACCGCCTTGAAAACAACTTTTTGTGAATGAGATCTTTTTGAGGCCTCTTAAGTTTCCAAAAATTATTGCTCAAATAAGTTTCCTTTCGAGATACAACTTGAAAATCATAGTAATACCTTATTGACACTTCTTAGAATTACAATTTTCAATTACCTCTAATATATTTTGCTCAGGCAACATTTCATCAAAGCATTGCATAATTTGGCCCTTATGCAAAAGAAGCCATGGATAATTTTTTTTTGTCTATTCTTCAGCGTTTATATATTTTCAACGAGTTTTTAATACTTTTATAATATATGAAAAACAATGTTGTTCTTTTTACATCGCTTCAATAAAATATTTTGGGATGCGGCTTTGGATACATTTTTTCTTCGAGACTACCTAAAAAAGCTAGTCGTTCCCTAGGCTTTATCGAGGTCGATGCTATATTAATTGAAGGTCGAGGTCCACAGTTCTATGCTTGAGACTATCCTAGGGTAATTCGTCATATGAAATGTTGCGCCATACAATCGAGAGGCTTATGTTAATATAATAATTCATCACCATCGAGTGTAGATGGGTGAACGCCTAAAATTAATCCCCATTAAACCACAAATGTAACTCCTAGATGAGTCATAACTCCTCGATTAAGGATTGGAGTTACAAAATGGGAGGAAATAGCTACACCCTTATTATAAATTGTGGACTTATTCTAAATCAAAGGAGAAGAGATATTTGAGACAAGCTCACCACTACTAGGAGAAGAACCCTTCATGTTCTCTCTTTCCTCATTCTTCTGTAGGAGATGCTTTCTATTTTTCATCTAATCCATGGACTTTCTTCCATGTACCCCTTCATGCGAAGTTCCACAATGAATGTTATTACCTATGATTTAAGATCTAGATGTTTATGCATAATTCGGCCGCCTTATGTTGTACAACTCCTTCCTACCGTTCGATGGACTAATAACCAATATTTAGTCATAACCCTCCTACAAAGTTGACATTCGAGAAACTATTCCTTCTTTTGTCATTTTGTAGAGTTATATGTATTCTAAGAAATAAATTTAATTTGACTCATTGGCAGATAGATCAATTCCGCATAAATTTTGTATTTCATTCCAAGTTTATCAAACTCTTTTATCAATATTTCATCATGCGTCATTTTGAAAACATTATAATCATATTATTGATCTTAGCATTATCTGAACTATTTGTGGATTACTACGCATGTTAATTTATATCCCTCAATCTTCTGCTTGTAGAAGATGGGTGAGTTTTTATTGTTCTATTGTTGGTTTTTTGTCACATGAATATATGGTATGAGCTTTAGTCTGGCTTTTTCAGGGAATATTGACTGCAGTTCTTGGTTCTGTATCATCTTACACAATCTAATTTTGTTTTACAGGCCAACATGCTTGAGGGTGGTGGCCGAACGCCCATTTTGAACCCCATTGAACTTGAAGAGATTGGATTCAAAATTATTAGCTATCCACTATCCTTGATTGGGGTATCAATCCGAGCCATGGAGGTGGGGTATTTCTAGAATAAATTTGAATTTTCAATATTTATGTTTACTGAAATTATCCATTATTGCATTAGACAAGGCACTTAAAAAAGCTTTGTATTTACTAAGAAAATTTTGCGCCTCATTAGGACCATCCGCGTGGTCTATAAGCTGCGCTTCCCATTAGAGAGCTTAGTCAAATCGCTGGAGTCGAGCTACCTGAAAGATCAAGAGCCAACCTACTTACTAAGAGACTTTTTTGCTACTCGTGTCAAGCCTCCAGTACTTGTACTTTATGAGTACGATTGCCTACTGGACAACACGAGTAGCAGATTCCCTCTTTTTCCGGATGCTAGCAAGGTAGATTAGTTTTTCTGCTCCTATTCCACTATTCCACAAACTCCACTCTCTCCTGTCAGATTGCCGCATATCTCTGGTGGTGGGGATATGTCTCCACACCCAAGAAAATAGTAGAATCGGTCTAAAACAGACTAGTGAAGCACTATCTACACATAGGTGCCACGACGCCCATTTCGTCGTAGCAGTCACAGACTGATATTCTACATATTCCAGCCAGCTTGTGTCATAAATGTCTATAAATACTTCCCCATTGTCACTTGGGAGAGCAAGGCAAGCAAGAACACAGCTAAGTCTAGAACAAACTGAGGTATAAGGAAACTACCTTTCTTCCTTTTAAGAGGGAGCTCTTGTAATTTGCCCTTGGCGAACCCACTTTTCTTCAATTTTAGTAAAATCCTTGGCTTGGACAACTAATGGATGTAAGAGGATATCTTCAAATTACCTTAAATTCTTGTCTCCTTTTGTCGTGATTACACTACCCTTTTTTCCTCCACTATTACCGCCTTACAAGAGCACATGGCGATCCCATTCTTCTTTGGATGCTCATTTTGAAGTTGATTTCCTCACAACGCTGCTTCCTCTTTGGTGTCTTGAGCATCGCCAAATCACCTCACCTGAATCTGCGTGCCCCTCTCTCTTGCGATAATGCAAGGACTAACAATTCCACCGCTTCTTCTAGAGATCGGCACGTGGCGCGCCTTCAAGGAGCAGCAGACAATATGCAACAAGTGCTGGAGGAGATGGTCGACTCTCAGGACATCCTCTTCGCGGAGTATAGGGCCTTCATTATCGTCCTGGCTGTGAGCTGAGCAACTACCTCCTACAGCTTTGTTGGTTAGGCTGCCCTTGTCAGCATAGTCAGAGTCCCAAGCAACCAGGATGACCTCCACTTGTCAGGCTTTGGCCGCCTCATCGTCGGTCGCTCTTACCGCCTTGGCTCTACTGCCAAGGCCTTCTAACCTCATCACGGTTCCCAATGCAATGACAACACCTATTGGCGTTGCCCTGACTGCTTCAGCATCCCCTGTTGCGCCTCTACCTTCCATCTACGACTACCATCGAGCCGTGGTTCACTTTCCTTGGCCCGCAATCCACTTCGCTCTAGGGCTTCCTCCTCCTCAGCCTTACCCACTTTTTAGCCTCCACTTTCTCAACAAGGAGGAGGATTCTTCTTCCAAGAGTCAATTTTGCAAAACAACTCTCTTCAATCTCTCGAAGCCATCGATGTTGACGTTCCTCTTTCTCCGGCTATCTAGGCATCTCCTATCCCGTAAGATTATAAGTCGCTTAAGTTTGATTCCTATAAGGGTGATTTTGATCCCAGTGAGCATATACATGGCTTTAAGGCAGCCATCCTCTACTCGCAGCTCATGGACGCTATGATGTGCCACCTGATGATCTCAACTCTCAAGTCTCATGCCTTCGCTTGGTACATTGCCCTCCCAGTTGGTTTCATCCAATCGTACAATCACTTGAAGGTCGAGCTCCTCACATGCTTTCTTAGGGCGGTGAAGATCGACTTTTTCAACATCTCCTTGGCCTGTATCAAGTAGAAAGAGGGCGAGAGCTTCAAGGAGTACACTGACGGTTCTTTATGATGGCTAATCAATTGAGGACCTTGAACTATTAATCCATCCAATCATTCTTCTAATACAAATTCATGGTAGTTTAGCAAATTGTATTATCGTTTTCTCATGGAAATTTTGATAATTTTGTCGTGTTGCCTTAAATCCTAGCCCTTCTGGGTGATCACAATCAGTTTCCTGTAGTAATAAAGCTATTACAGGGTTCTTTCTCCAATCCTTCCTCTTCTCTCTTTAATTTCCAGTAGCCCCTCCCAGTTAATATATATATATATATAGCCCATGGGAAAATAAATCTCCCATGGAGTCTACCAACTTAATGGCAAAAGTAGAAAGCCCATTTTCCATCTCACTGCTAGTTTTATTAGTATAGTTATAGATAAAGTTCTTATAAAATGCTCACAATAATTTTAGTTTAAAATTTCTCAACATATACTATATTTCAGGATGCACTTAGGGCGATAAAAGGTGGCCGTGTTCCTCCTCCTGGAAGCTTGCCATCATTTGAAGAGATAAAAGAAATAGTTGGGTTTAATGAGTACTATGACGAAGAGGAACGGTATAAAACTATTGGTGCTCAATCATCCTATGAGAAAGGTGGGAACTAGCCATTCGCTTTCATGTGTATTTTATCAATTGAAAGTTCAATAATTTTCTATGTGATTTTCTTTCAGTTTTGGAGTGTACCTTACTCTCATGTGATTACTTCAGGATCAAAGATTCGAGAAGCAGTAGGTGAAAGAGCAGAGAGGCTAAGCGAACCTGTTATTGAGGTGCTTAGCCCATTTGACTATGATAGATATAAATCAGGAGATTATAATGATCGTTTGTCGGGAATATGGTCAAGAACATTGAGATTAAAGGTCACGGGGAGCAATGGCTTGGAGAAGCTTGATGTTAGGGTTCCTGTAAGTAATTATTTCCTCAAGCTTATAATGTTCTATCTTTTTTACGGAACTTTGATGGCAATGGTAAAAATTGATATTGCACAAGATAGTTTTATTTCCAAGAGCATTATTCTGACATAGAGCTGACCATGAGCATCTTCTCTTGTGAATGTATATATTTCATCGTCGTCATAAGTTGTCCTAGATCATGTGGTCTGGTTCACTAATATTTATTCAATACCCATTACTAGTACTGCATTTGAATTATTATAGTCCACAAGAATCTTTTTGAGGTCATGCATAGCAAAACAAATTCATTTTTATCTTTTTCTTTGCTTTTATTCTCAATAACTATATTGGAAATAAAAGAAGGAAGCAGTAGATCTATTGCTGTGTGTAAAAAATGTCATTTATGAAGTTTTCCATGCTTGCATATATTTCTTTGTTAACTTCTTTAACATTACTCTATGTTCTCCTTCATGTTTAACTTATGTCTGCATAAATGTTTATTTATTTGGAAGTTCATAGATCATTATAAAAGGGCTAATTTGAGGTGAATACCCAAAATCATTGTGCTTTTTCTGGTGCCTTTATTTTGAAAACTATTAAGTTTAAGCATCGTAGAAGTTTGCATGCATCACCCATCATCAAACTTGTATCATTGCTCTTCACTGCTCATAGATAAGTAGATAATATTGGAAACTATCATAATACATTCTTGTTATCCAAAAGTGGCTTAGCGAAGGCTTGGTTAATTTGACCATTCTTTATTTGCTTTCCGTATGACAGGCCGGTTTTCTAGAAGGGATGGCAAACATAATTCCAGGTGCGACAATCTGACTTCAACTATTCTTTTTGGTATATTTACTATTTTAAAAGTATTCTTTATTCATATATGCTATAAAAATTCGTCCATGTGCCAAAGTCTTCTAGCTCTGCGTGGATAGAGTCTTCCCTTTGTGTTAATGAATAAGCTCTTTAAGGGACTTGGACTTGTGACGTTCCATTATACAGGCTCATCCCCTACATATATGCTACGCATGGTAAAGTCATATAATATATATTACAAAGCATTAAAGTCCTTTTTTCAGAGAAAAAAATGCACTTTGGTCCATGCATTTTGACCATAATTGTAATCCAGTCCTGTTTGATAGAATCTACAATATGGTCCCTTCTTTTTCATTTTTATTTGAAACTATTTCAACTATTAGCATTTACCTCCCATAAACGTCCAGGCACTTCTTTGAGAAGGCACTGAAGTAAAGCTTGGTGAGACGCTGAAAGAGAATCACCCATAATATCACAGAGCCTTATAGTTGCCTTTGCTGCCTACATTACAAAAAATCAAAAAAATATGTGAATTTCTTAAGTAAAAAATTATTGTAACTCACAATGCCAACTAAATGTATGTGAATTTTACATCTAAAAGTAACTACTGATACAGAAAAACTCTATACCTTTCTTTTACTCGTCCAAGATGATGAAGAGAGGCAGCTACAAATCAAAGAAACAATTTCTTCTAGATATAATTGTACAGTAACGTGTTCACTATTTGAGTTGTCCTCCCATAGTTCCTCGTATAAGGCGCTAATATCCTTATCATCTTCAAACCTGTAAAAAGTAAAATTTCTGAGGAGAACCATACCATCACTTTAGTCGGTAAATAATCTTTTAAGATGCACAGCCTAATCAATTAAAAGATTCAAAACAAATAAAAAGCTAAAGCATATGACCAAACTTAGTATCAACGAGCAAACCTATTAAAAATATCAAAATTGAAAATTGACTAGCTGAAAATTGTTGGGCGTCAGGTACATATTACTTAGCTTATGTTTTATAACAAGCCAGTCCTTCCTGTCCAGAAATAGTATGACTTGGCTATACAGAATAGCCAATGTACGTACAACAGAAGCATGAGCAAAATCAAACATCAAGAAGATAATTCTTGAGAGAGGCACAACAGTCAAAGCAACTTTATTCATACATTGTTAATCAGTAAAGTTTAAAATGACATATTCATCAATTAAATTATTTTCAATAAAAGCAACAACACAACTAAATTCAAGGCTGCATGAAAATAATAGACAGAC